>WNWK01044974.1:0-14903 GCA_009830355.1 Cherax destructor
CGTACGATTGGCAGGGCGGACGCTGCCGGCACTGTAATTGAATGCTTCAGCGACGTCAGTGGAAAATGAATTTAGAACGTAATCATCAGGGGGGGAACACGTGGGATGAGGTGATTATTGCTTTTTCCTCCATCTCTCCTCTCATCTTCTTCTCTGACTCTTGCTTCTCCTCTTCCTCAACTCTTTCACTTCTATTCCTCCTCCTCCTCTCTTTGTTATGTCTACAAGTGGTTTTTTTTTTTTTTTTTTTTTTTTTTTTTTTTTTTTTTTTTTTTTTTTTTTTTTTTTTTTTTTTTTTTTTTTTTTTTTTTTTTTTTTTTTTTTTTTTTTTTTTTTTTTTTTTTTTTTTTTTTTTTTTTTTTTTTTTTTTTTTTTTTTTTTTTTTTTTTTTTTTTTTTTTTTTTTTTTTTTTTTTTTTTTTTTTTTTTTTTTTTTTTTTTTTTTTTTTTTTTTTTTTTTTTTTTTTTTTTTTTTTTTTTTTTTTTTTTTTTTTTTTTTTTTTTTTTTTTTTTTTTTTTTTTTTTTTTTTTTTTTTTTTTTTTTTTTTTTTTTTTTTTTTTTTTTTTTTACACACGACTGTGGTGATCAGAAAACCGTCCGGCTCGGTGAGATCACCACATATCTAGTGTGAGTGGATCCAGGCAACAAACTGATCTTGTCAGTTAGAGTGGATCAAGGAACACACTGATCCTGAGTGTTGAGTGATCACCAGGCAACAACACATCCTTGCAGTTTGAGTGGATCAAGAACAACAGCTGATCCGAGTGCTGAGTGGATCACCAGGCAACAAACGATCCTTGTCAGTGTTGAGTGATCCCAGCAACAACATGATCTTTCAGGTTGAGTGGATCACCGGAACAACACTGATCCTTGTGTTGAGGAATCGAGGAACACACTGATTCAGTGTGTGATCACAGAACAACACTGATTTGTCAGTTTATGATCCCAGCAACATTTATCCTTGTCAGTGTGAGTGATCACCAGCAACAACACTGATCCTTGTCAGTGTTGAGTGGATCACCAGGCAACAACACTGATCCTTGTCAGTGTTGAGTGAATCACCAGAACAACACTGATCCTTGTCAGTGCTGAGTGGATCACCAGGCAACAACACTGATCCTTGTCAGTGTTGAGTGGATCACCAGGCAACAACACTGATCCTTGTCAGTGTTGAGTGGATCACCAGGCAACAACACTGATCCTTGTCAGTGTTGAGTGAATCACCAGGCAACAACACTGATCCTTGTCAGTGTTGAGTGGATCACCAGGCAACAACACTGATCCTTGTCAGTGTTGAGTGAATCACCAGGCAACAACACTGATCCTTGTCAGTGTTGAGTGAATCACCAGGCAACAACACTGATCCTTGTCAGTGTTGAGTGGATCACCAGGCAACAACACTGATCCTTGTCAGTGTTGAGTGAATCACCAGGCAACAACACTGATCCTTGTCAGTGTTGAGTGAATCACCAGGCAACAACACTGATCCTTGTCAGTGTTGAGTGAATCACCAGGCAACAACACTGATCCTTGTCAGTGTTGACGAGTGGATCACCAGGCAACAACACTGATCCTTGTCAGTGTTGAGTGGATCACCAGGCAACAACACTGATCCTTGTCAGTGTTGACGAGTGGATCACCAGGCAACAACACTGATCCTTGTCAGTGTTGACGAGTGGATCACCAGGCAACAACACTGATCCTTGTCAGTGTTGAGTGGATCACCAGGCAACAACACTGATCCTTGTCAGTGTTGAGTGGATCACTAGGCAACAACACTGATCCTTGTCAGTGTTGAGTGAATCACAAGCAACAACACTGATCCTTGTCAGTGTTGACCAGTGGATCACCAGGCAACAACACTGATCCTAGTCAGTGTTGAGTGGAACACCAAGCAACAACACTGATCCTTGTCAGTGTTGACGAGTGGATCACCAGGCAACAACACTGATCCTTGTCAGTGTTGAGTGGATCACCAGGCAACAACACTGATCCTTGTCAGTGTTGCCGAGTGGATCACCAGCAACAACACTGATCCTTGTCAGTGTTGAGTGGATCACCAGGCAACAACACTGATCCTTGTCAGTGTTGACGAGTGGATCACCAGCAACAACACTGATCCTTGTCAGTGTTGAGTGGATCACCAAGCAACAACACTGATCCTTGTCAGTGTTGACGAGTGGATCACCAAGCAACAACACTGATCCTTGACAGTGTTGAGTGGATCACCAAGCAACAACACTGATCCTTGACAGTGTTGAGTGGATCACCAAGCAACAACACTGATCCTTGACAGTGTTGAGTGGATCACCAAGCAACAACACTGATCCTTGACAGGTTGAGTGGATCCAAGCAACAACACTGATCCTTGACAGTGTTGATGGATCACCAAGCAACAACACTGATCCTTGACAGTGTTGAGTGGATCACCAAGCAACAACACTGATCCTTGACAGTGTTGAGTGGATCACCAAGCAACAACACTAATCCTTGACAGTGTTGAGTGGATCACCAAGCAACAACACTGATCCTTGACAGTATTGAGTGGATCACCAAGCAACAACACTGATCCTTGACAGTGTTGAGTGGATCACCAAGCAACAACACTGATCCTTGACAGTGTTGAGTGGATCACCAAGCAACAACACTGATCCTTGATAGTGTTGAGTGGATCACCAAGCAACAACACTGATCCTTGACAGTGTTGAGTGGATCACCAAGCAACAACACTGATCCTTGACAGTATTGAGTGGATCGCCAAGCAACAACACTGATCCTTGACAGTGTTGAGTGGATCACCAAGCAACAACACTGATCCTTGACAGTGTTGAGTGGATCACCAAGCAACAACACTGATCCTTGACAGTGTTGAGTGGATCACCAAGCAACAACACTGATCCTTGACAGTGTTGAGTGGATCATCAAGCAACAACACTGATCCTTGATAATGTTGAGTGGATCACCAAGCAACAACACTGATCCTTGACAGTATTGAGTGGATCACGAAGCAACAACACTGATCCTTGACAGTATTGAGTGGATCACCAAGCAACAACACTGATCCTTGACAGTATTGAGTGGATCACCAAGCAACAACACTGATCCTTGACAGTGTTGAGTGGATCACCAAGCAACAACACTGATCCTTGACAGTGTTGAGTGGATCACCAAGCAACAACACTGATAATTGACAGTGTTGAGTGGATCACCAAGCAACAACACTGATCCTTGACAGTGTTGAGTGGATCACCAAGCAACAACACTGATCCTTGACAGTGTTGAGTGGATCACCAAGCAACAACACTGCTCTCAACTTTCACCACAACTGATTCTGAAGAAGGTACTCAAAGAATGCTCATGCACTCTGCCTAAGGTCCACATCCACGCCATCCAACCAAGATATAACTCCCACTCAACAAAGATATAACTCCCACTCAACAAAGATATAACTCCCACTCAACAAAGATATAACTCCCACTCAACAAAGATATAACTCCCACTCAACAAAGATATAACTCCCACTCAACAAAGATATAACTCCCACTCAACAAAGATATAACTCCCACACAATAAAGGTATAACTCCCACTCAATAAAGGTATAACTCCTACTCAACAAATATATAACTCCCACTCAATAAAGGTATAACTCCACCACAATAAGGTATAACTCCACTCAACAAAGATATAAATCCCACTCATCAAGAGTATAACTCTCACTCAATAAAGGTATAACTCCCATTCAATAAAGGTATAACTCCCACTCAATAAAGGTATAACTCCAACTCAACAAAGATATAACTCCCACTCATCATAGGTATAACTCCCACTCAATAAAAGAATAACTCCCACTCAACAAAGATATAACTCCCACTCAATAAAGGTATAACTCCCACTCAACAAAGATACAACTCCCACTCAACAAAGATATAACTCCCACTCAACAAAGATATAACTCCCACTCAACAAAGATATAACTCCCACTCAACAAAGGTATAACTCCCACTCAACAAAGATATAACTCCCACCCAACAAAGATATAACTCCCACACAATAAAGGTATAACTCCCACTCAATAAAGGTATAACTCCTACTCAACAAATATATAACTCCCACTCAATAAAGGTATAACTCCCACTCAATAAAGGTATAACTCCCACTCAACAAAGATATAACTCCCACTCATCATAGGTATAACTCCCACTCAATAAAGGTATAACTCCCACTCAATAAAGGTATAACTCCCACTCAATAAAGGTATAACTCCCACTCAACAAGATATAACTCCACTCAATCATAGGTATAACTCCACTCAATAAAGAGAATAACTCCACTCAACAAAGATATAACTCCCACTCACAAAGGTATAACTCCACTCAACAAGATACAACTCCACTCAACAAAGATATAACTCCCACTCACAAGATATAACTCCCACTCAACAAAGATATAACTCCAACTCAACAAAGATATAACTCCCACTCAACAAAGATACAACTCCCACTCAACAAAGATAGTGAGTGGTGTTATCATCTTGGTCTTGTGGAGAGGCACTAACACCTGGATGCAGCGGATACCTGTGTTAACCACAAGGTTTCTCACACACAGTGGATACCTGTGTTAACCACAAGGTTTCTCACACACAGTGGATACCTATGTTAACCACAAGGTTTCTCACACACAGTGGATACCTGTGTTAACCACAAGGTTTCTCACACACAGTGGATACCTGTGTTAACCACAAGGTTTCTCACACACAGTGGATACCTGTGTTAACCACAAGGTTTCTCACACACAGTGGATACCTGTGTTAACCACAAGGTTTCTCACACACAGTGGATACCTGTGTTAACCACAAGGTTTCTCACACACAGCGGATACCTGTGTTAACCACAAGGTTCCTCACACACAGTGGATACCTGTATTAAACACAAGGTTTCTCACACACAGTGGATACCTGTAGTTACCACAAGGTTTCTCACACAGTGGATACCTGTGTTAACCACAAGGTTTCACACACACAATGGATACCTGTGTTAACCACAAGGTTTCTCACACACAGCGGATACCTGTGTTAAACACAAGGTTTCTCACACACAGTGGATACCTGTAGTTACCACAAGGTTTCTCACACAGTGGATACCTGTGTTAACCACAAGGTTTCTCACACACAGTGGATACCTGTAGTAACACCAAGGTTTCTCACACACAGTGGATACCTGTAGTTACCACAAGGTTTCTCACACACAGTGGATACCTGTAGTAACACCAAGGTTTCTCACACACAGTGGTACCTGTAGTTACCACAAGGTTTCTCACACACAGTGAATACCTGTAGTAACCACAAGGTTTCTCACACACAGTGGATACCTGTATTAACCACAAGGTTTCTCACACACAGTGGATACCTGTAGTTACCACAAGGTTTCTCACACACAGTGGATACCTGTATTAACCACAAGGTTTCTCACACACAGTGGATACCTGTAGTTACCACAAGGTTTCTCACACACAGTGGATACCTGTAGTTACCACAAGGTTTCTCACACACAGTGGATACCTGTAGTTACCACAAGGTTTCTCACACACAGTGGATACCTGTATTAACCACAAGGTTTCTCACACAGTGGATACCTGTAGTTACCACAAGGTTTCTCACACACAGTGGATACCTGTAGTTACCACAAGGTTTCTCTCACACAGTGGATACCTGTAGTTACCACAAGGTTTCTCACACACAGTGGATACCTGTATTAAACACAAGGTTTCTCACACACAGTGGATACCTGTATTAAACACAAGGTTTCTCACACACAGTGGATACCTGTATTACCCACAAGGTTTCTCACACACAGTGGATACCTGTATTAACCACAAGGTTTCTCACACAGTGGATACCTGTAGTTACCACAAGGTTTCTCACACACAGTGGATACCTGTGTTACCACAAGGTTTCTCACACACAGTGGATACCTGTAGTTACCACAAGGTTTCTCACACCAGTGGATACCTGTATTAAACACAAGGTTTCTCACACATAGTGGATACCTGTATTAAACACAAGGTTTCTCACACAGTGGATACCTGTATTACCCACAAGGTTTCTCACACACAGTGGAGACCTGTATTACCCACAAGGTTTCTCACACACAGTGGATACCTGTTTTAAACACAAGGTTTCTCACACACACAGTGGATACCTGTAGTAACACCAAGGTTTCTCACACACAGTGGATACCTGTATTACCCACAAGGTTTCTCACACACAGTGGATACCTGTTTTAAACACAAGGTTTCTCACACACACAGTGGATACCTGTATTAAACACAAGGTTTCTCACACACAGTGGATACCTGTATTAAACACAAGGTTTCTCACACACAGCGGATACCTGTATTACCCACAAGGTTTCTCACACACAGTGGATACCTGTATTACCCACAAGGTTTCACACACACAGTGGATACCTGTATTAAACACAAGGTTTCTCACACACACAGTGGATACCTGTAGTAACACCAAGGTTTCTCACACACAGTGGATACCTGTTTTAAACACAAGGTTTCTCACACACAGTGGATACCTGTTGTAACACATCGTTACTTTATCACTGAGGGAATATTGTGGATTATGACGGTATAGAGCGACTTTTCCACCTGGCTGGTCCACCTGTAACGTCACAAGTCATGCTGGTCACCACCATCCCTTGCTTGACTCTCAACCTCTTCTACTCTCCCTCCCACTCACCTCAGCATCTCAGGAGTGGGTAAGTGGTCTTCCGTACCCCTCCCACTCCTGCTGCACCTCCCACTCACCTCAGCATCTCAGGAGTGGGGTGTTTGGTCTTCCCTACCCCTCTCGCTCCTGCTCCTCCTGCCCACTCACCTCAGCATCTCAGGAGTGGGTGTATGGTCACTCCCAAGTATTTTACAATAGAGCAAAAACTAATATAAAAGACCTGGGAGTGATCATGTCAGAAGATCTCACCTTCAAAGACCACAACATTGTATCAATCGCATCTGCTAGAAAAATGACAGGATGGATAATGAGAACCTTCGAAACTAGGGATGCCAAGCCCATGATGACACTCTTCAGGTCGCTTGTTCTATCTAGGTTGGAATATTGCTGCACACTAACTGCACCTTTCAAGGCGGGTGAAATTGCTGACCTAGAAAATGTACAGAGAACATTCACGGCACACATAACTGCGATAAACCACCTCAATTACTGGGAACGCTTGAAGTTCCTAAACCTGTACTCCCTAGAACGCAGGCGGGAGAGATACATTATTATATACACTTGGAAAATCCTAGAGGAATTAGTACCAAACATGTACACGAAAATCACTCCCTATAAAAGCAAAAGACTCGGCAGGAGATGCAACATCCACCCAATGAAAAGCAGGGGTGCCACTAGCACGATAAGAGACAACACAATAAGTGTCAGGGGCCCAAAACTGTTTAACTGTCTCCCAGCTTACATAAGGGGGATTACCAATAGACCCCTGGCTGTCTTCAATCAGGCACTGGACAGGCACCTAAAGTCGGTACCTGACAAGCCAGGCTGTGGTTCGTACGCTGGACTGCGTGCGGACAGCAGTAACAGCCTGGTTGATCAGACCCTGATCCACCACGAGGACTGGTCTCAGATCGGACCGTGGGGGCGTCAACCCGAAACCCTCTCCAGGTATACTCCAGGAATGGTCTTCCTACCCTCCCACTCATGCTGCACCTCCCACTCACCTCAGCATCTCAGGAGTGGGTGTGTGGTCTTCCTGTAGTGTCTCGTCCTCCTCTTCTTCCTCTCCTTCCTCTTCTTCCTCCTCTTCTTCCATCAGATCAACATAAAACATTTTCCTGTGACGTTATTACTGTTGACGTCGTGTGCGTCTGATGCGTCAGACGTCAGTGCCTTCAGAGGCTGACTAGTGGTGCGTTACTGACGTCTCTGTGGGGTGGTGACATCACACAGGTAGTAACCAGGTCAGCGTGTTTCACCTGACGTCAGGTCAGTTCTGCTGACAAACATGGCTGACACTCTCATATCTTCTTCACTTCTCTATGTATTTATTTACTTTCATTATTATTTACCATAATTGTTTCCTCTGTTAACTTCTTGTCCTTTTCTGTAAAAGCTTTTTCTTTATATCTGAAGAACTTAAGACAATTTATGAATTCCATGAACTTGTTAGGTTTCCTTCGTAAGTGTTCATAAGTGGCACGTTCACTTTCCTATTCACGTTCACTTTCCTGTTCACGTTCACTTTCCTGTTCACGTTCACTTTCCTGTTGACGTTCACCTCTACTGTGTATTATAGCTGTCTAACTTCTTCATATTCTTCACTGCGGAGCAGCGTCTCACACATATATAAACATTTCTTTCTATAAAAGTTCAACGAAATTTATTTAATATACTCATAAATCCAATATATATATATATATATATATATATATATATATATATATATATATATATATATATATATATATATTTATATATATATATAAGTATATATATACAGTATATATATATAACTACTATTATTATCATTATTACTATTAGTATTTCTTTTATAATCCTTTTAATTAATATCAGTTTTTCCGTACTCACTAAGTTCTGTCCCAGCTTTTAATATCTAGATTACTGTGTGTGTGTTACTCACCTAGTTGTGGTTGAAGGGGTCGAGTCACAGCTCCTGGCCCACGCCTCTTCACTGATCGCTACTATGGTCACTCTTCCAGCTCTATGAGCTTTATCATACCTCTTCTTAAAGCTATGAATAGATCCTGCCTCCACTACATCACTTACCAGACTATTCCACTTCCTGACAACTCTGTGACCGAAGAAATACTTCCTAACATCCCTGTGATTCATCTGAGTCTTCAACTTCCAACTGTGACCCCTTGTTGCTGTGTCCCATCTCTGGAACATTCTGTCTCTGTCCACCTTGTCGATTCCTCTCTCCGTAGGACATGCCCCTTAGCTCCAGGACTAGCCCTGTTGCAAACCTTTGCACTTTCTCTAATTTCCTTACGTGCTTGGCTAGGTGTGGGTTCCAAACTGGTGCTGCATACTCCAATATAGCCCTGACATACATGGTGTACAGAGTCCTGAATGATTCCTTACTGAGATGTCAGAAACTGTTCTTAGGTTCTCTAGTCGCCCATATGCTGCAGCATTTATTTGGTTGATGTGTCTCAGGAGATATGCTCGGTATTATACTCACCCCAAGATCCTTTTCCTTGAGTGAGGTTTGTAGTCTTTGGCCTCCTAGGCTGTATTCTGTCTGCGGTCTTCTTTGCCTTTCCCCGATCTTCATGACTTTGCACTTGGTGGGGTTGAACACTAGGAGACAGTTGCTAGACCAGGTCTGTAGCCTGTCCAGATCCTTTGTAGTCTGGCTAGTCCTCCTCCGATTAAATTTTTCTCATTAACTTCACATCGTCTGCAAACAGAGACACTTCGGAGTCTATTCCTTCCTTCATGTCGTTACATATACCAGAAACAGCACCGGTCCTAGAACTGACCCCTGTGGAACCCCGATCGTAACAGGCGCCCACTCTGACACCGCGTTGCCTTCCTATCAGGTATTCTCTCATCCACTGCAGTGCCTTCCCTATTATACCTGCCTGGTCCTCCAGCTTCTGCACTAATCTCTTGTGTGGAACTGTGTCAAAAGCCATTTTACAGACCAAGAAAACGCAATCTACCCACCCGTCTCTCTCTTGTCTTACTGCCGTCAACTTGTCATAGAACTCCAGTAGGTTTGTGAAGCAGGATTTCCCGTCTCTGAATCCAAGCTGGTTATCGCAGATAAGCTTATTCCTTTCTAGGTGCTCCACCACTCTTCTCCTGATAATCTCCATGAATTTGCAAACAATGCTTGTCAGTGGTACTGGTCTGTAGTTTAATGCTGTATGTCTGTCTTTTTTAAAATTGGGACTACATTTTCTGTCTTCCATACCTTAGGTAATCGCCCTGTTTTAATAGATGTGTTAAAGATTGTTAGTGGTACAAAGAGCGCCTCTGCTCCCTCTCCCAGGACCCACGGAAAGATGTTATCTGGTCCCATCGCCTTTGAGGTATCTGGTTCACTTAGCAGCCTCTTCAATTCTTCCTCGGTTGTGTGGATGGTGTCCAGCACTTGATAGAGTATCCCACCATTCAGTTTTCCTGGAGTCCTTTCTGTCTCAACTGTGGATACTTCTTTAAATCTCATGTTGAGTTCCTCACATACTTCTTGGTCATTTCTTGTGAGCTCCCCTCCTTCCTTCTTCAGCCTGATTACCTGGTCCTTTACTGTTGTTTTCCTCCGATGTGGCTGTACAACAGCTTTGGGTTGGACTTGGCTTTCACTGCTATGTCATGTTCGTATTGTTGCTGGTCCTCCCTCCTTACCTCTGCATATTCATTTTGTTTTAGCCTCTCTACACTTCCGGGGGAACCAAGGGCTCATCCTGGCCTTCTCGTTATATCTGTTGCCCTTGGGTACAAACCTCTCCTCTGCTGCCTTGCAAATTGTTGTCACATATTACATCTCATTTACTTATTTCCCTGCCAGTTCTCTATCCTACTGAACTTCATACAGGAAGTTCCTCGTGCCTGTGTAGTCCCCTCTCCTGCAGTTTGGCTTCATTCACCCTGCCTTTCTTGCTTCCCTCTCCACTTGTAACTCTACTATGTATTCAAAACTCAGAACCACGTGATCACTAGCTCCGAGGGGCCTTTAATATGTGATATCCTCAATATCTGCACTGCTCGAGGTGAATACTAAGTCCAGTCTTGCTGGTTCATCCTCAACTCTCTTTCTCTGGTAGTGTTCTAACATGTTGCTGCATGAGGTTTTCCAGTACCACATCCATCAACTTGCTCTCCATGATTCAGACCCCGTGGGGTTCCCAGGTTTTCCCATCAATCTCTTTTGTGATTGAAATCACCCATAACTAGCAACTTTGCTCTCCCTGTGTGGGGCTCTTCCGGCCACCCTCGGCTAGTGTGTCTACCATTGCTCTGTTGCTCTCGTCGTATTCTTCTCTTGGCCTCCTGCAGTTCTGTGGCGGGTTGTACATTACAGCAATTACCACCTTATGGCCCTCAGACTGGATTGTTCCTTACTATGTAGTCCTTTCGCCCATTCATCATTCCTTCCACTTCCTCAAATTCCCACTGGTTCTTAATGAGTAGTGCAACTCCTCCTCTCCCTCTGCTCCCCTTCTTTCCTGAGGATTTGATATCCGGGTGGAAAGATTGCATCTGTTATCATCCTGGTGAGTTTCTTTCTGTGAGTGCTATTATGTCTGGGGATGTCTCCTTTATTCTTTCATGCCACTCCTCACATTTATTTGTTATACCATCTGCATTTGTATACCAAGCCTTCAACTTATTTTCTAAAACTGTAGTCAGGGGGCAGCGGTTGGGAAAGGGGGAGACTTGATGGGGAACTATGGGTGGTTGGTTGGTGTGAGGTGGAGTTTGTAATGAGGTGGGTGGAAGCATTGGTATGGCATATGTATTTTAGTTTAGATTGTTTGGTTGCATTGGGGTTGTCCAGGTTGGGGACATCTGAAGGTATTTGAGCTTCCTCCTGAGTCTGGGTTCTCCTGTCCATCTCTTTCTCCTTTTGCTCCTGTACCTCACTTTCAGTTTCTGTCTTTCTTCTCGTGTTCTGTCGTGGTTGAGATAAAATTCCAATAATCTGACATATCCCTTAGTCTTGCTTTCTCCTGCAGAATCCTGTTTCGAGTCAATTCCGCCTTGAAAATCACTTTGACTGGCCGGATTCTTCCTCTTGCAAACCCCCCTATTCTCAGAAAATTTGCCAGCTGGGTCATGTCATCTTCTAATGCTTTCATGATGCTTTCAATCACTTTTTTCTCCCCTTATCTTCTTGCTTCATAAGTTTCCCCTTCAGCTTCCCTGAGCCCATAAATAAAGACTCTTCCCGCTCCATGAGCTTTATCATACATCTTCTTAAACCTATGTATGGATCCTGCCTACACTCCATCGCTTCCCAAACTATTCCACTTCCTGACAACTCTGTGACTGAAGAAATACTTCCTAACATCCCTGTGGTTCATCTGAGTCCTGTTGCTGTGTCCCATCTCTGGAACATCCTGTCTCTGTCCACCTTGTCGATTCCTCTCAGTATTTTATATGTTGTTATCATGTCCCCCCTATCTCTCCTGTCCTCCAGTGTCGTCAGGTTGATTTTCCTTAACCTCTCCTCGTAGGACATACCCCTTAGCTCCGGGAGTAATCTTGTTGCAAACCTTTGCACTTTCTCTAGTTTCCTTACGTGCTTGGCTAGGTATGCGTTCCAAACTGGTGCTGCATACTCCAATATGGGCCTAACGTACACAGTGTACAGGGTCCTGAACGATTCCTTATTAAGATGTCGGAATGCTGTTCTTAGGTTTGCTAGGCGCCCGTATGCTGCAGCAGTTATTTGGTTGATGTGCGCCTCAGGAGATGTGCCTGGTGTTATACTCACCCCAAGATCTTTTTCCTTGATTGAGGTTTGTAGTCTCTGGCCCCCTAGACTGTACTCCGTCTGCGGTCTTCTTTGCCCTTCCCCAATCTTCATGACTTTGCACTTGGTGGGGTTGAACTCCAGGAGCCAATTGCTGGACCAGGCTTGCAGCCTGTCCAGATCCCTTTGTAGTTCTGCCTGGTCCTCGTCCGATTGAATTTTCTCATCAACTTCACATCAACTGCAAACAGGGACACTTCGGAGTCTATTCCTTACGTCATGTCGTTCACAAATACCAGAAACAGCCCGGTCCCAGGACTGACCCTGTGGAACCTCACTGTCACCGGCGCACTCTGACACCTCGCCATGTACCATGACTCGCTGCTGTCTTCCTGACAGGTATTCCCTTATCCAGTGTAGTGCCTTCTCTGTTATCCCTGCCTGGTCCCCAGCTTCTGCACTAATCTCTTGTGTGGAACAGTCAAACCTTCTTACAGTCCAGAATATGGTGTGTGTACTCACCATTGTTGCAGAGTCGAGACTCAGCTCCTGTGTGTGTGTGTGTGTGTGTGTGTAGTTCCCTTTGTCCTAGGCACATGTCGATTGACACAGGCCTGTTGTATGTATGTGTGTGTGTGTGTGAACGAAACACTTGAAATGTTTCTGGGCCTGTTGAACAGGCCCTCCGCGTGAAGCAAGAGCGCTAGCTACCATGCTATCGGGGCGTGATTGTGTGTGTGTGTGTGTGTGTGTGTGTGTGTGTGTGTTTGTGTGGGTTAGTGTTTTGGTGTGTGTGGGTGTGTGGAGAGGCAGTGAGGGCGTGGGAGGGACGGTGAGGGCGTGGAGGGATAGGTATGACGTGGGAGGTGAGGGATGGTTATGACGTGGAAGGGGAGGAGAGGGCGTGGGAGGGGCGGTGAGGGCGTGGGAGGACGGAGAGGGCGTGGGAGGGACGGTGAGGGCGCGGGAGGGGTTGTGAGGGAGTGGGAAGGGAGTTCAGGGCGTGGAGGATGGTTATGATGGAGAGGGGCGGTAAGAGCGAGGGAGAGGCGGAGGGGCGATGAGGGCAGAGGGACGGTGAGGGGTGGGAGTGGCAGTGGCGGAGTGGGAGGGTTGTGAGGGCCTGGAGGAGCGGAGAGAGTGGGAGGGGCGTGAGGCGTGGGATGGGCGGTGAGGTGGGAGGGTAGTGGGGGAGGAGGGCGTGGAGGGCGATGGCTGGTGTGGGGATGGTTATGATGTTTGAGGGGCGGTGAGGGCGTGGGAGGGGCAGTGAGGACGTGGGAGGATGTTTATGGTGAGAAGGGGCGTTGAGGCTGTGGGGGGCGGTGAGGGCGTGGAGAGGTGAGGTTGGAGGGGTGAGGGCGTGGGAGGGAATGAGGGCGTGGGAGGAATGAGGGCGGGAGGGGTGGTTATGGTGTAGAAGGGGCGGTGAGGGTGGGAAGGGCGGTGAGGGCGTAGGAGGTGAGAGCGTGGAGGGTGGTGTTGGCGTGGGGGGTGGGAGGGCGTGGGAGGGCAGTGAAGGCGTTGAGGGCGGTGATGGCGGATGGGCAGGAGGGCGTGGGAAGGGCGAGAGGGGTGGGAGGCGGTGAGGGCGTGGAGAGTGATGGCGTGGGAGGGGTGGCGAGGGCGTGGGAGGGCGGCGAGGGCGGGGAGGGACGGTGAGGGCTGGGAGGGCGGTGAGGCGGGGGAGCGGGGGCGTGGAGGGGCGGCGAGGGCGTGGAGGACGGTGAGGCGGAGGCGGAGAGGGCGTGGGAGGGGCGGTGAGGGCGTGGGAGGGACGGTGAGGGCGTGGGAGGGACGGTGAGGGCGTGGGAGGAGCAGTAATAGTTAGGCAGTATAGGACACTCACTCCCGCTGAGAAGCATTGAGGCGGATATTGCTTTTTAAGTGGTTAATTTGTAGTGTTGCTGATGTAAGTACTTTTTTGGAGGAACCAGAGAGGTGAGAGAGAGAGAGAGAGAGAGAGAGAGAGAGAAAAAGGGGAAAGAGAACAGGACAGAGACGAACCAAGAACTGTGTCAGAGTAAGTTATCACTGGCAATAAGATAGGATGAAGTATATGTCTTCCTTAAATCCCGTACCAAGAAAAATGTTGTGAGCGCCGAGGTGAGCCCAAGATTGCCGAGTAAATGCGCTGACTCGCAATGATCAACTCTGTCTAACACAGAGTAAATGGCCTTTAGAAAAAGGCAAATGTAAACCCTGTTCTCAAAAATAGAAGCCGGGCGATAATCGGCAAATGAGAGCTTTTTGTGCTTCTTCGAGACTGTCAATATGGCTTCATAAAGGACTATTAAAACTATGTGCTACGAGTCACTGCATGAAGCCAATATCATCAACGTAGCAGCACTGGACACTGCTGGTGCCTTCCATCAATTATGGTATTATGGACTCTTGGCAAAACTACAAGCACTTGGGTCCTGGCCCACCCTAGA
>WNWK01044975.1:0-14903 GCA_009830355.1 Cherax destructor
CCTACTAGTTAATGGTCCAAGTCAGATCGAGACGTCGTCGTAAGTGTCTTGCTCCAATGTGCGGATTATTTGTGTAATGTTTCAGTCAGGGTAATGTGCCTTTTTATTCTTTAAAAAAATAAAGTCCATTGGAGACTTTTTCCTCGCATAACCACACACTACGACTTGAACCCGGGAGTTAAAATAAAATCTATTGTCAAAATCTATATAAAAATACCTTTAACCCAAAATCAATCGCCACAACGGCTCAGCTAAATAGAGAAATAATTAACTGATCCGCTAACATAAACTATCTGAAATTTAAAGGATTGGATCGGCAGACCCCACCATAAAAACCTATTGTTTGACCCTTTGAAAGATTCAAGGTACAAATAAAGCTAGTAATCTGTCTCCATAATAAAAGACTTACAGTATAGGTAGTATTTAAACATTGTCTAACTCGTGAAAGACAATAAAAAAGCGAATCAATCAACATTGTATCTTTTCGTAAACAGAAAATCTTATCATCGTCTGGGGATGTTCAGAAGAAGGGGATTCATGAAGAACTGCTTGATCTTGCTAAAATGCATCAAGGCATCTTCAGTACACTACAGGGGTTCAGCTGAATTAGGAATGAACTTTCTTTAGAAGTTCACTGATCCCAGAAAAGTTCCCAGAAGTGTCTTAGATTTGGGAAAGTTACAAGACTGTAAAACACTAGTCTTAAGAGAACAAGAACTAAAATTGTTATTAGAAAAATGAAGCCCAGTTACTGAATCTGAAAAAAAAGATGAATGAATATAACAATTCTGAGATCTTAATCTGTGTAAGATGACAGTCTCTCTTAATCTGTGTAAGATGACAGTCTCTCTTAATCTTGTAAGAATGACAGTCTCTCTTAATCTGTGTAAGATGACAGTCTCTCTTAATCTGTGTAAGACATGACAGTATCTCTTAATCTGTGTAAGACATGACAGTCTCTCTTAATCTGTGTAAGACATGACAGTCTCTCTTAATCTGTGTAAGACATGACAGTCTCTCTTAATCTGTGTAAGATGACAGTCTCTTGCAGTGTTCATACCAAGACTGAGTCAACATAAATAATTGTCAAGTAGACAGAGACGTTAGCAATGCTTGCAAGAACAATTCTCATTAATCGAATATAATTTGTGCAAGCTGTGACCAACTCGAATGACATTTTTGTATACTGCATTTTTAAACGAAAGATACAAAAATGTTAATGCTTTGGAATTAGGATGCAGTTTAACCTGGTGGTAAGCTTAATAATATCCATTTCTGAAAAATATTTTGAGTTATGAATCTTCAAAAGATGATCTTCAGTAATAGGCATTGGTTTAGAATCCCATTTAGAGAGAGCTGTAAGCCATCCGAAATCTAGTGCTAACCTGTATGAATTGTCTAACGTTTTAACCGTAACAACAGGAGGACAATGAGCAGATGCTGAAGGTTCAATAATCACAAGACTTTATAGCTTATTGAACTCTTGTTCAAAAGCAACTGTGAGATACAGTGGGACTGGATAATGTTTCTTTGTTATTGGCACAGTGATGGTTAATTCTGTCTTATGGAAGACAGTATTTGGAAATCCCGGTCTATTTGAAAATACATACGTCGCTTGGAAGTCAAGTCACTTTTAATATTAACACTGGATTTAGAAGTTGAAGATTCAAGAACAATCATATTCAATGTATATCTATTTTCAAAGTCAGATTTATCAATATCAATACCACAAACGTTACATACATGATTCACTACAGACGGTAGGATTTTATAAGTGGAATTATCTTCATCAAAAACATTAAGGCAAGCATTTACATGTCTTCTGAGATATTTCTCTATATGGACCACGCCAAGTTATTGACTAATTGTTATTAGAATCGGAAATTATTACAAGAACTTCATCACCTATGTCAAATTTACATCAACGATTTTTCACATCAAAATATGTTTTGCAGGTGTCCACTGTACCATTTAAGAGGAAACTGATAAGTAGTTTGAACCTCAGGATTATTATTGGATCCAGACTAAAGTTCATTCAGAACGAATAAAGGTTTTCTATCCTGACGTCCATACAACAATTCAAAGGGAGAATAACCCAGCGAATCACTAGGCACTTTTCGCTTAACAACTAATGCACAAAGTAAATATCTACTCCAATCAGTCAGCTCTAACATTTTTTTTCTATATAGACTTTAAAATGACATGCAGTCGTTCTATCAATGCACCCAGGATGGAATGTAGTCGTGAATGAGGACTTAGGTACCATAATTGTGTATACCTGATCGAGGACGGAAGTGGGATTCCAAATCGAAAAAATATAAAGAACAAGGCTTTTGCAAGTTTAATAGAACTTAAGGACTTCAAAGGAACAGCTTCAGGAAAGCTAGTGGAACAACAATTATGGTTAATATTTTCAGAAATAACCCACACATGAGAGACTGAAACTTATGACGACGTTTCTGTTCGACTTCAGTACCTGACGTCTAAGTTAAGCGCTTCAGTGACTAGTTAATAATCCAAACAACTCCAGAGAATTTCCTGAGTCACTCTGGCACCTGAGCCGCAGCCCGAGTATGGCTCAAATGGAGCAGAGCTTCTAGAGCTGAGAGTCTCATACAAGCGAGAACACCAGTCCTGATACCACTTGAACCCAAGACGTGCTGTACCCCAGCTACAGGGCATCGACGATGTTTGAAGCTAACTGCTACACCACTTGTGCTCAAGACTCACCGTGCCCTTGTCATAGGGCTTTCCCTGCCATAGGGCTGTAAATGATACTCCGCCTAACCTGAAAAAGACTTACAGAGCCCTTGTCATAGGGCTGCCCTGTAATAGGGCTATAAACGGTACTCCACTTGACCTGAAGAAGACTCACTGTGCCCCCGCCATTGGGCTGTAAGCAGTATTCCACTTATACAAACTCTTGACAGTCTATCGTGAGCCACTGGCGGGTCACCACATGGAGAAGATCCAGGCCAGGACCCGTCCTGGCAAACCTACCTGAACCTTCGTGTTTCTGTGAATAGTTAATGGTCCATGTTGGACTGGAACGTCATAATTTCAGTCTTGTGTATGCAGGTTATCTGTGCATTTTTCCATTCACGGTATTGTCAGGGAAACGCCTTCCCCTGAACAAAATATTGATGGAAAAATTAATAAATAATAGTAAACCGAAGGATATTTATAATAAGATGGTTTTTTTCTGGATTTTAAATAAATAGAAATAAAAAAGAAATATATCCGTTGTGGTTCAGGTCTGTTGGTGAGACAGGAGGTAATAACCGGAGAGGAGGAGAATAGATGATATTTGTCTCCGAGTAGGTGGTATGTCTCCGGAGTAGATGGTGAATCTCCTGGGACCACTAGGTTGAAATACCACACAGTAGGTATCCAAAGGTAGATGAGATCTTCAGCAACACCCTCTAACGCACACAAGTTAGAAACTAGAGAGGAGTTGTTGTGGAATTCCCGTTAAGTCCAGGGAAATCTTGCTCGTAAGTCATGCGTCTGTCCTGGAGAACCAGTCCAGCGGCAGAGCTGATAATAAAGAAAATATTCTGGTTACCATAAGTCTTAAAACATTTAAGATAGAAAAAGGTGTTTCAAGATGACCAAGTCACTACTGGTAACCAAAGAAAACATAATAATCAAACAAAAGAAATACTCCTGGTAGCTTGCCTTACCTGATTCGGAGAAGAGTGAAGGAGAAGTGACGTTCCACTCCCCAACCGACACCAGGTAAGAGTCATACTACCAGGAGTAGAAAGTAAAAACCCTCAACAGACAACCGGGAACAAGAGTTTAGCCCCAGCTCGCTAGATGGTAGTGCTGGCTGTAACTAGTTAATAATGCTCCCGGCTGACTGAACAACCGTTACCTTATTTACAACCACTTTTCCCTCACAGTACTGTACCTTTTAGGTTAATAATTAAGGTTATAATTAAGTTATACCATGAATTAAAGAAAGATCCTGGACTACACCTTACGAAACAGACAAAGCAAATGCGATAGTAATTAATAATTAGGGACAAAGTAGATGTTATTATAAGACGGGGGAACTTACGTACCGCTTAAGGAAGCAAACAGCAGAAGGCAAGGCAATGCATAACCAGCAACTTGGGGAAGCTTTCTTCAGTAAGCCAGGCACTCCGTCGCCAGCTGCTTGAAGGGACAGGCAGCAATATTTATTTATATTATTTTGAACCTTTATTCGTTTATATACAATATTTGTGAATGTTACACACTGGCAAGGCTGCACGTAAACACAAGGGTAAAACTTACATAAGATCAGTGCATTCTAAGATGGTGCCAGGTACACACAATATTTCGGTCACATTGTGATTTAGGATCTACATAAATTATTGTTCTAGACATAAGTTATTATAAAACATCTATTATTTACATTTTTTATATATTTTTAACGAGTATTTCACGAATATATATATTTTTTATTCTTGGGATTTTTTATTTTTCTTCATAGGCGCAGTAACAATTGCGCTCAAACGTAGGTTAATTATGGTATAGTTTAACAATATTTCCAATTAAAATGTTCTAATTTTTTAACAAAATCTTCTTTTTTAATCAGTTTGATGAAATTTCCCACAAGTTTTGGCACCATAACTACTATACACACAAAAAAAAATCCACAAAATAATCTGTCTCTGGCCTCGAGAGAGCCAACAGCGTAAGCTAGGCACCAAATGATGCCAGCCACCTAACCTTCCTCTCCCTGTATCTCCTCGTAAATTTGATGGTGTCTCCAGGAAGACTTGAAGGTTGCCGTGTCATACATCGTAAAGTCAGCGAGATATATATTTTTTCTTCCTTAGTGGCAAAATTTGGTGGAGTTAACAGAAGAATATGGTGGTTCTTTTAGCTATGTTAAAGGTATTAGGAGAGGGATATGAATACATACAGAATATATATATGTGTGTATATATATATATATATATATATATATATATATATATATATATATATATATATATATATATATATATATATATATATATATATAGGATGGTATGGCAATGTGGTGGTGGTGATGGTGGTAGGATGGTATGACAATGTGGTGGTGGTGATGGTGGTAGGATAGTGTGGCTGTGTTGATTGTGATGGTGGTAGGATGGTATGGCAATGTGGTGGTAGTGATGGTGGTAGGATGGTATGGCAATGTGGTGGTGGTGGTGATGGTGGTAGGATGGTATGCAATGTGGTGGTGGTGATGGTGGTAGGATGGTATGGCAATGTGGTGGTAGTGATGGTGGTAGGATGGTATGACAATGTGGTGGTGGTGGTGATGGTGGTAGGATGGTATGCAATGTGGTGGTGGTGATGGTGGTAAGATGGTATGGCAATGTGGTGGTAGTGATGGTGGTAGGATGGTATGCAATGTGGTGGTGGTGATGGTGGTAGGATGGTATGCAATGTGGTGGTAGTGATGGTGGTAGGATGGTATGACAATGTGGTGGTGGTGGTGATGGTGGTAGGATGGTATGCAATGTGGTGGTGGTGATGGTGGTAGGTTGGTATGCAATGTGGTGGTAGTAATGGTGGTAGGATGGTATGACAATGTGGTGGTGGTGGTGATGGTGGTAGGATGGTATGCAATGTGGTGGTGGTGATGGTGGTAGGATGGTATGGCAATGTGGTGGTAGTGGTGGTGGTAGGATGGTATGCAATGTGGTGGTGGTGGTGATGGTGGTAGGATGGTATGGCAATGTGGTGGTAGTGATGGTGGTAGGATGGTGTGACAATGTGGTGGTGGTGGTGATGGTGGTAGGATGGTATGCAATGTGGTGGTGGTGATGGTGGTAGGATGGTATGGCAATGTGGTGGTGGTGGTGATGGTGGTAGGATGGTATGCAATGTGGTGGTGGTGATGGTGGTAGGATGGTATGGCAATGTGGTGGTAGTGATGGTGGTAGGATGGTATGGCAATGTGGTGGTAGTGATGGTTGTAGGATGGTATGGCAATGTGGTGGTGGTGGTGATGGTGGTAGGATGGTATGCAATGTGGTGGTGGTGAGAGTAGTAGAATGATGTGGCTCTGTGATGATGCTGAGGGTAGTAAGATAGTTTGGCTATGTGAATGTGGTAAGGATAGTAAGATAATGATAGTAAGATAATGATAGTAAGATAGTGATAGTAAGATAGTGATAATAAGATAGTGGTGGTGATAGGATAATATGACTATGTGAGGGTTGTGATGGTGTGGAAATGTGGTTTATTTGTTGTCCTCCTCTTCCTCCTTCACCACGTCACTGTTCTTCTTCCTCCTTCACCACGTCACTGTTCTTCTTCCTCCTTCACCACGTCACTGTTCTTCTTCCTCCTTCACCACGTCATTGTTCTTCTTGTTCTTTTTCTGCTCCTTAACTGTCCCATTTTCTTCCTCGTACTCTTTGTCCTCTTCCACCTCATTCCCCTCACCTTCCTCTTCCCCGTCCTCCTCGTTCTCGTCCTAGTAAACCTCTTTCTCCTCCTCCTCTACCTCTTCTTCCTTCTCTTCTTCCTCCTCCTCCTCTACCTCTTCTTCCTTCTCTTCTTCCTCCTCCTCCTCTACCTCTTCTTCCTTCTCTTCTTCCTCCTCCTCCTCGTACATTTTAAAACTCGGTCAGTTTCAAGGCGCCAGTTTCAGCAGCGTTCCTGAGAGTTTACGCCGCTGCGTTATTAAACGAATATACGGTTACAAGTGCCGCTAGTACAAGATACGCAGAGAACACAGTAATACAAGTACACCGCAGTGTTAGCGTATACGACGTATCACGAGGACGCGATATCATAGCTACATTTCCATAAATACTTAACATTTCGAGTACATATTATCACAAATAACATCACAAGTGCACGCTATCACGAGTACTCAATTTCACGAGCACACATCATCAAGTGAGTGCAATATAACGATTACTCAACACCACGGGTGCACAGTGCAACGATATCACTGTTAAGTATTTATACCTGTCTCTTTGCAAATGACTTCCATTTCCGAATCAGAATACCCGACCTGTCTGAGGGCTGTAATAACACTGATGATAATTCAGTTCCTGAGTAATATTTTATCACCAGTGGTGACCCTGAGTTTTTAATAATCCTTCAGAACATGTCCAGGAAGGAGGAAATATTCAACAAACATTTTACATAAAGATGGTTTATCAAACAAGGGGAAATATGTATAAATAAACATTAAAAATTAAATACTACTTAAAGAGTATGTGGACAAAACCAAGTGTTCTCCCTCACCTCTCTTATACTTAAAGAGTATTGTATATTTACAGTCTTCGATGATATATATATATATATATATATATATATATATATATATATATATATATATATATATATATATATATATATATTATATATATATATATATATGGAATATCGCTGTTTCACAGTGGTTGTTTTGCATATATATATATATACATATATATATATATATATATATATATATATATATATATATATATATATATATATATATATATATATATATATATATATATATATATATATATGTATATGGTAGGTAGTAGGTTGGTAGACAGCAACCACCCAGGGAGGTACTACCATCCTGCCAGGTGACTGTGAAACAGAAACCTGAAACTGTTTTACATGATGGTAGGATTGCTGGTGTTTTTTTTCTGTCTCATAAACATGCAAGATTTCAGGTACGTCTTGCTACTTCTACTTACACTTAGGTCACACTACGCAAACATGTACACATTTATGTATACACACTCATCTGAGTTTTCTTTGATTTTATCTTAATAGTTCTTGTTCTTATTGCTTTTCCTTTCATATCCATGGGGAAGTGGAATAAGAATCTTTCCTCCGTAAGCCATGCGTGTTGTAAAAGTCAACTAAAATGCCGGGAACAATGGTTGTTTAGGAGTGAAGAAGAGCAGGATGTGAGTGTGGGGGAGGTGCGCGAGGCATTACGTAAAATGAAAGGGGGTAAAGCAGCTGGAACTGACGGGATCATGACAGAAATGTTAAAAGCAGGAGGGATATAGTGTTGGAGTGGGTGGTATTTTTGTTTAATAAATGTATAAGAGAGGGGAAGGTACCTAGGGATTGGCAGAGAGCATGTATAGTTCCTTTACATAAAGGGAAATGGGATAAAAGAGATTGTAAGAATTATAGGGTAATAAGTTTACTGAGTATACCAGGTAAAGTGTATGGCAGGGTTATTATTGAAAGAATTAGAGGTAAGACAGAGAGTAGGATTGCAGGTGAACAAGGAGGCTTTAGAGTGGGTAGGGGATGTGTAGATCAAGTGTTTACATTGAAGCATATATGTGAACAGTATTTAGATAAAGGTAGAGAAGTTTTTATTGCATTTATGGATTTAGAAAAGGCATATGATAGAGTGGATAGGGGAGCAATGTGGCAAATGTTGCAAGTGTATGGAATAGGTAGTAAGTTACTGAAGGCTGTAAAGAGTTTTTATGAGGATAGTGAGGCTCAGGTTAGGGTGTGTAGGAGAGAGGAGATTACTTCCGGTAAAAGTAGGTCTTAGACAGGGATGTGTAATGTCACCATGGTTGTTTAATATATTTATAGATGGGGTTGTAAAAGAAGTAAATGCTAGGGTGTTGGGGAGAGGGTGGGATTCAATTTGGAGAATTAAATGCAAAATAGAGTTGACACAGTTACTTTTTGCTGATGATACTGTGCTTATGGGAGATTCTAAAGAAAAGTTGCAAAGGTTAGTGGACGGGTTTGGGAGAGTGTGTAAAGGTAGAAAGTTAAAAGTGAACATAGATAAGAGTAAGGTGATGCGGGTATCAAACGATTTAAATAAAGAAAAATTGGATACCACATTGGAGAGAGGGATTATGGAAGAAGTAAATGTTTTCAGATATTTGGGAGTTGACGTGTCAGCGGATGGGTTTATGAAGGATGAGGTTAACCATAGAATTGATGAAGGAAAAAAGGTGAGTGGTGCGTTGAGGTATCTGTGGAGACAAAAAACGTTATCCATGGAGGCAAAGAAGGGAATGTACGAAAGTATAGTGGTACCAACACTCTTATATGGGTGTGAAGCATGGGTTGCAAATGCTGCAGCGAGGAGGAGGCTGGAGGCAGTGTAGATGTCCTGTCTAAGGGCAATGTGTGGTGTAAATATTATGCAGAAAATTTGGAATGTGGAAATTAGGAGAAGGTGTGGAGTTACTAAAATTATTTGTCAGAGGGCTGAAGAGGGGTTGTTGAGGTGGTTTGGTCATTTAGAGAGAATGGATCAAAGTAGAATGACTTGGAGAGCATATAAATCTGTAGGGGAAGGAAGGCGGGGTAGGGGTCGTCCTAGAAAAGGTTGGAGGGAAGGGGTAAAGGAGGTATTGTGGGCGAGGGGCTTGGACTTCCAGCAAGCATGTGTGAGCGTGTTAGATAGGAGTGAATGGAGACGAATGGTTTTTGGGACATGACGATCTGTTGGAGTGTGAGCAGGGTAACATTGTGTGAAGGGATTCAGGGAAACCAGTTAATTGATTTAGTTGGACTTGAGTCCTGGAAATGGGAAGTACAATGCCTGCACTTTAAAGGAGGGGTCTGGGATAGTGACAGCTGGGAGGGACAATTCTCAGCTGTCGTATCTGAGCTCCTCTGCAAAGACAGTGATTATGTATGTGTGTGGTGATAGTGTTGAATGATGATGAAAGTATTTTCTTTTAGGGATTTTCTTTCTTTTTGGGTCACCCTGCCTCGGTGGGAGACGGCCGACTTGTTGAAAAAAAAAAAAAAATATATGTATATATATGCAAAACAACCACTGTGAAACAGCGATATTCCAAAGGGTTTCGTGGCTTCTCACATTATCAAGGAACTATATGCATCCACGAACAAGTGTTTTTTTAAGCTAATAATAACTGAACCGGCAGTATATAATACAACGCAGTATATAATACAGTGCAGTATATGATACACAGTAGTAGGTATTGAAGTCTTGAAAGATGAGTACGTAAGTTAATTCTTTTGAACCGTGTAACACAGTAGCGCATATTAAATAGAATGGCCTCTGTTCGGAAATTTTCTAAGATAAGAGAGTTGAGTTTCAGGATGCAGTCAACATGTATACCCAAGAATTTTCCAACGTCTTCTCTTACCAAGTGAGAATTATTTAGTTTATGCGCGAAACTGAGTAATATTAATTTTATTCCCAAATAACATGCAGAAGTTCCTGTCGATATTGCTAGTAAGTTTCTTGGAACCACCCAGGTTAGACATGACGAATGCTGCGACATCGTCTGGGAGGCATTTGGTAGGTCATTCATATAGATGAGAAATAACGTAGGGCATTATTTTTACTAACCCTGAATCAGCTTCAATGCTGACATACCTGTTGAATAGAAAATTGAAATCCCATGAAAATACTATACAAAGAGTAAAAATTACATATTTTGAATTTTATCAGCCATTCATAACGATTTATATGAGGATATTAACAATGGCTTTCATGGGCGAACAGTAGTTCCCTAGTGTTGATGTTGTTGTTGCCGATATAATACTGAATCAGCCACTATGATTCCAATTCATTTTAACATGATTTTTTTTCCATGTTGTTCATTATGGCTTATCCGAATATGTGAATGCATGTATGTATTTATGTATGTATGTGTATATGTATGTGTCTGTATATTTTTATGTATGTAAGCATGTAAGTACATATGCATGCATGTATATATGTATGTATGTATGCATGTATGAATGAATGAATGCATATATGTACTCACCTATTTGTGGTTGTAGGGGTCGATTGATAGCTCCTGGCCCCGCCTTTTCACTGATTGCTACTAGGTCCTCTCTCTCCCTGCTCTATGAGCTTTATCAAACCTCGTCTTAAAACTATGTATGGTTCCTGCCTCCACTACATCACTTTCCAGACTATTCCACTTCCTGACAACTCTATGACTGAAGAAATACTTCCTAACATACCTTTGACTTATCTGAGTCTTCAACTTCCAATTGTGACCCCTTGTGTCTGTGTCCCATCTCTAGAACATCCTATCTTTGTCCACCTTGTCAATTCCTTGCAGTATTTCAAATATCGCTATCATGTTTCCCCTTACCCTCCTGTCCCCCAGTGTCGTGAGGCCGATTTCTCTTAACCTGTCTTCGTAGGACATTCCCCATTGCTCTTGGACTAGTTTTGTTGCGAACCTTTTCACTTTCTCTAATTTCTTGACGTGCTTGACCAGATGTGGGTTCCAAACTGGTGCTGCCTACTCCAATATGGGCCTGACGTACACAGTGCACAGAGTCTTGAACGATTTCTTACTGAGGTATCGGAACGCTATTCTTAGGTTTGCCAAGCGCCCATATGGTGCAGCAGTTATCTGGTTGATGTGAGCCTCAGGAGATGTGCTCGGTATTATACTCACCCCAAGATCCGTTTCCTTGAGTGAGGTTTGCAGTCTTTGGTCACCTAGCCTACACTCTGTCTGCAGTCTTCTTTGCCCTTCCCCGATCTTCAAGACTTTGCATTTTGCAGGGTTAAAATCGAGGAGCCAGTTGCTGGATCAGGCTTGCATTCTGTCCAGGTCTCTTTGTAGTCCTGCCTGATATTCATCCTATTTAATTCTCCTCATTAACTTCATATCATCTGCAAACAGGGACACTTCTCAGTCTATCCCTTCCGTCATGTCATTCACATATACCAAAAACAGCACTGGTCATATGACTAACCCCTGTAGGAACCCGCTCGTCACAGGCGCCCACGCTGACACCTCGTTACGTACCATGACTTGTTGTTGCTGCCTTGTCAAGTATTCCCTGATCCATTGCAGTTCCTTTCCTGTTATGTGTGCCTGATCCTATAGCTTCTTACTCTTGTGAGGAACTGTGTCGAAGGCCTTCTTGAAGTCCAAGAAAATGCAATCTACCCATCCCTCTCTCTCTCTCATGTCTTACTTCTGTTTCCTTATCATAAAATTCCAGTAGGTTTCTGACAAAGGATTTCTCTTTCCTGAAACCGTGATGGTTGTTATTTATAAGCCTGTTCCTTTCTAGGTACTCCTCCATTCTCCTCCTGATAATCTTCTTTATGACTTTGCATACTATACACGTCAGTGACACTGGTCTGTAGTTTAATGCCTCGTGTCCCTCTCCTTTCTTAAAAATTGGGACTATATTTGCCGTTTTCCATACCTCATGTAGTTGCCCAGTTTCAATGGATGTGTTGAAAATTGTTGTTAGTGGCACACACAGCGTCTCTGCTCCCTCTCTAAGGGCCCATGGACAGATGTTGTCCGGTCCCACCGCCTTTGAGGTATCAACTTCACGTAACAAATTCGTCACCTCCTCCTTGGTTGTGTGTATTTCATCCAACAAATGTTGGTGTAACCCTTGTTGATGTAACCCCCTGTTTTGACTTCCTGGAGTCCTTCCTTTCTTCACTGTAAATACTTCTTTATATCTCATGTTGAGCTCCTCACATACTTCTTGGTCATTTCTTGTGAACTCTCACCTTCCTTCCTCAACCTGATTACCTGGTACTTGACTGTTGTTTTCCTCCTGATGTGGCTATACAACAGCTTCGGGTCAGACTTGACTTTCGATGCTATGTCATTTTCGTATTACCCCTGGGCCTCCCTCCTTATCTGTGCATACTCGTTTCTGGCTCTTCGACTAATCTCTTTATTTTCCTGGGTCCTTTGTCTTCTGTACTTTTTCCATTCTCTAGCACACTTAGTTTTTGCTTCCCTACATCTTTGGGTAAACTAATGTCTCGTTTTGGTCTGCCCATTATTTCTGTTTCCCTTGGGAACAATCCTCTGCTCTGCCTCCTTGCATTTTCTTGTCACGTAGTCCATCATTTCCTTTTCTAATTTTCCTACCAATTCTCTTTTCCACTGAACTACTTGCAGAAAGTTCCTCATCCCATCCTACTCCTGATACCCTCTCCACTTGTAATTCTACTATTCAGTATTGATGTATGTGTGCATGCAAGTGTGAATGTATGCCTGCATGAATGTATCTGAACTTATCAGAGTTGATATAGGTAGGTATCCCACCAAGACTAAAATCCCTTCACAGTATTTGGTAAGTCTATGTGTGCATGGTTGAATAAGGAAATGCAACAGGAAAACCCAAGTATTCATCAGTGAATGTGATGATGTAAACATTACGAGTCGTTGACAATAAAGGTCCCTTAAAGTCAATGCTGAGCCGTCCCACATGGTAGGCAATGGAACTGAGGCTTCAATTCTGTGCAGACTATACAAGATACACTCGTCCTTTTTACGTCTTCTTTTGAGAATGGAAGCTTTTCTGATCTTACAAAATGTAAGAGCTGAATCACTCCAAGATGACAGTCTATTATGTATTTCAGTGAGAGTACATATAGAAAAGGTCGAAACATAAAAGGCTCTGGTCAGCGTATCAGGGACTGCATTTTCATTGCCAGGGCAACAACTTATAGCGTAGCTAAGCGATGATGGTTCCCACCTCCATTCTTGTTTTTTTTATCTTTTGCTTTTTGTTTTTCAGCATAAATGCTACAGAACGTTGGTCTGTGATCAGCATGAAAGTGACCCCTGGCAAGGCAATGACTTCAATAATGGCAGTAGCTTCTTCTCTACAGCCGAATACTGAAGCTCACTTCGCTGTAAAGTCCTAGACATGAATGCAAAAAGGACGGCCAGTTTGATTCAAGACTTCTGAAATGGCAGCTTCAGAGGCCTAGGACACTACTACAAAGGTAGATCCTCATCGTCAGAATGTTGAGTGTCATCAACGAGTTATTTCTTATGAAGTTCAAATGCTATCAATGATGATTCACCTAGTGATAATGTCTTATTATTTACTAAATGTTGAATTTTATCTGAAAATCTGAGGATCCATTTGACGTAATAAGCAAACATTTTCTGTGCTCTCCACAGAGATCCTAAATGATGGCCTGTCAATGTCAAGTGTTATGATGCTATTCCATACATAGTAGGCAATGACATTAATTGAGGGTAGATATTTTATGGATTTAGATTCATTAAGTGTCAAATTCTGGCATTTATGATATTATCTAAGTATGAAAATATTTTTGAAATTTTCTTCTACAGGTTTGTCCTTCGAATGTTAAACAGCAGCAATTAAATTTGTGACGCCAATTGGTATATTTCAAAACTGAAATACTCTCCTGTTTGCCTCAAAAGCAAACAGGTTCCCTAATTGGAACCTGGTGATTAGCATTTCTCAAGTAGATTGTGGAACACATCCTGTATTTTGGAAGGTTATTAACCACGAATCTTCGGTAATGGCTAGAAATTCAATATTTGAGGGTAATCATTAAGCCTCTTTTCATGTCTCTTAAGGGTATCCTTCACCACAACATCCAGAGCCCGCCATGGAGAAGAGCTTGCTTCAGTGATGTCTTCTGACGCAAGTGAGATGTGTTTCTCAATTAACAAAAAGCCACCTTTTCAAAGCACCTGTTTTGGTTGTGATGAGTTTATATCGTAGGACAGGTTTAGAAAAAGTAATGGCTTGTCTTAAAAATGGTGATGTAGTGGTTGTAGGTTAATGAAAGCCAGAGTAACAATAACAAGTGTACTTCCCTGGTCCGCCCATAACAACAACAACAACTCAACTATAAATGACTGAACAAACAAACATAGTATTTAATCCTCATACTGCTCCCAACCCCACATTCCTCCTTTTCTAAATTACAACAGATGGAATGGTTACCATATAAAAATTAGCCCATCATCCAACTACTTTTAAATCCCCAAACCCATCTGGAGGTTTGACAACTTTGCTGGAACGCGGGAGAACTGGAGGGGTTTTCACTGTCCTGAGGTGCCTCCTCTTCTCTCCGCTGCTGTTTTCCTTATCAAACCTCCCAGGAGGTTCTTCCTCCATGCTAAAGTTCCAAATTACCCTATTTTAATTTCGCCTCTCCACCC
>WNWK01044976.1:0-14903 GCA_009830355.1 Cherax destructor
AGCGACATAGTGGAGGCAGGAACCATACATAGTTTTAAGACTAGGTTTGATAAAGCTCATGGAGCAGGGAGAGAGAGGACCTAGTAGCAATCAGTGAAGAGGCGGGGCCAGGAGCTATGACTCGACCCCTGCAACCACAAATAGGTGAGTACAAATAGGTGAGTACACACACACACACACACACGCAAACACACACACACACACACACACACACGCACGCACTTGACTCCCGCAAACACGTTCACAAAACACAGAGATATCTTTAAACTCTGCTAACAAAGCCTGCAAAACAGGTGTCAAGGGCTTCCCAAATTTATAAAACTTCACATTTTTGCAGTTTTCTTCTTGATTTTACCCCTTGGATGACATCAAGTGGATAGCGAATGGAAAACGTGAATACTCAACCTAAGGCTGAAAATGAATCTTCAGAGGACCTCTCTCTCTCTCTCTCTCTCTCTCTCTCTCTCTCTCTCTCTCTCTCTGTCATGTCTTGATAATGATCTAGGGAGGACCGAAATATTGACTACAGATTGACCTCTAATTTGTGGGTTGTGAATTGTTCTAGCCACGGTGGTGGCTGGAACAATTCACAATGGTGGTGGTTGTGGTGATAGGGTGGCTCTGATTGTGGCGGTGATAGTGTGGCTGTGATGGTGGTGGTTATAGGGTGGTGGTGATAATGATAGCGATTGAGTGGTGAAGGTGATTGTGCTATTGATAGGGTGGTGGTGATGTTAGGGCAGTGATGATGTTGGTGGTGATAGGCTGGCCGTGATGACAGTGGTGATGGTGGTGTAGACAGGGGTAATAATGATGGTGGTGGTGATAGGGTGGCTGTGATGAGGGTAAAGCTGTTGGTGGTGAAGATGTTAGTTATAATTGTTGTGATTTTAGCTGTGGTGGTGGTTGTGACAGGGTGGTTTTAACAGTGGTGTAAACGTGTGCGACACACCAATGAATTTTGCCTGGACGATATACCAGTGAATTTAGCTTGAGCGATATACTAGTAAACCGAGTGTGTGCAGTACGCAGTGAATTAAGGATGAGCGACATTCCTACCAGTGAGCAGAGCGTGAACACTTGTACCAGCGAACTGAATGTAACCAATGTATCATTGAACTGAATATACGCGATATACCAGTGAATTTATTATGAGTGATATTCCTACGTAATAACCGCGAGGGGTAAATGCCGGTGAATTTGAGAGGTAACTAAATTCCAGCGAATTTTTTTTTGTTGTTGTTGTCGCGTCCCTAGAAATAAGTTTATTTGTGGCCTAAATCGCGTGTTAAATGACACGGAGGAGTCGCCCTGAACGCACGCAGTAAAACAATTTTGTGATCAATATTCACCTCCACTGGAATACACGATATCTCAATAAAACATCATGTCGCATTAAGCTGTGAATACAAAAGGTGTGTGTGTTTACTTAATCGTCCCACCCGCTGACATTCCGGACATACGCTCGTCTCCACAAGCAACTTATCCACTTTGTGGATAAGTCAATTTTGTCAATTTTCTTACGTAGTGACCGGCGTCAATTTCCTGGGGCGCCCTTCAACTCTTCAAATGCTTCTCTCACTGTTATTTTAGTTAGGTTATGTTAGGCTAGCTTAGGCTATATTAGAATATATTAAGTTAAGCTAGGTTAGGTTAGAATATGTTAAATTAGTTTAGGTTAGATTATGTTAGTTTAGGCTAGTCTGAATTAGGTGAAGTTAGGAAAGATTAAGTAAGTGTAGGTGGGATTGGGTAAGGATAGGTTAAATTAGATTAGGTTAGGTCGAGTTATGACAGGTTAGGTTGGGTTAAGTTAGGTAAGGTAAGATTAAATTAGGCAAATAAAATACTCCCACAACACGTCTGGCAACGAGGTGGTTGAGGGAAGCCAGGAAATGTTCAAATAAGAAAGTTTATTGTTCGCACTGGGAGCACTGATGTACTGAGAACCAACACATGATTACCTATCCTCACAGGGAAGCAAGGATGATCAAATTAAATTTTAAAGGGGGTGGACAGGTATGCCAATGGAAGGCCTCGGTCAAATGACCAAAATCTCTAGTAGCGAGTGGTCATATGAATAAGACCAACCTTAGTAAACATTTGCCCTGTTTCCTGACGATTCTTACCTAACCTAACCTCACATGAGAAAAGAAAGTTAAGTAGGTCATGCAAATTAACGTATTAATTAACATGTTACTTTGTAAATGCTCAATAATAACCCACATTTGAGTTATTATTGAGCATTGACAAGTGTTCATTACAAATTAGTTATTTATGTTACGTAAATGTAAATATTGGCGCAGCGTTAAAAATCGACATACAAAAAAAAATTATACTACTTTCCTTGTATGGCATAAAGGATACATTCACCATTAGGTGTATACCTCTCAGCTTACACAGGCTGAGTTGTCTTTAATCCCTGTTTTAGGGATTGCAGTATTCTTGGGTGGTGGTGCAGAGGTTAAGTGCAACCTTATTGACCCCTAATGTAGTGGATTAGTTTTAAATTCTATTACTCAATACACCAGAGACACAGTCAGAGCAAGACTTTTGGAACCTCATTTTGCTCTGTAAACGCGAAACGTGCTGCTGTTGAGCAAAACATCGTGTAATGGAGGTTTTGCTCTGTCTACGTACATTTGAACTACTGCTTTAGGTGAGAAACAGAGTGGAGCCATGCGTTCAACAGACGGAGGATCGAGCCTCTGCCACTCCATTCGCTGAATGATCAAAGCGGATTTAGCTCTTATAACTAATAATGCAATTCTAGCATCAACTGAATTTATGTACGTAGTATATCTTCTCTAACACATGGGATGAGGTTTTATCAGTCTGAATGCGGTACAAATGTACTTCATCAGCCTCATCACACACTTGATAACGTCGAACATATCGCTCACCAGAAATTTGGCAAAGGATTTTTTTTTAGGTCGAAACGTTACCTAATAAAAAATATTTTCTCAGCTACGGTTCTGCATTCTTAGTCGACTTCTCGCCATACAGAGCGTGAGAATGGCGACTACGAGCAATTATTACCATGTATAGTGCTCACTCACAAGGGTTAAGTAAGGGATATTTCAAGAATGTGGACTAAGGCAATACTTCCTTCAAGAAGGGAGGAATGTGGTAATGGGAATTCTTAATATATTTTATGTGAAGCGCTAAGCCCATGTTCAGGGTTGTAGTGAAGGCTCGCTCCTCCGTCCGCTTATGCCACTGACCCAACCAAGTCAGGTCTAGGTCACATCCACTTAAGGAAGGCGCATAGCATCAGACCTACTAGCACAAGCTAGTCAGGTTCAACGCACACGCATCCACACCCACTCATGAATTTATCTAACCTATTTTTAAAACTACACAACGTTTTAGCTTTTATAACGGTACGCGGGAGTTTGTTCCACTCATCCACAGCCCTATTACTAAACCAGTGCTTTCCTTTATCCTTCCTGAATCTGAATTTTTCCAACTTGAAACCATTGCTGTGAGTCCTGTCTTGGCTAGATATTTTTAGTACGCTATTTACATCCCCTTTATTTATTCCTGTTTTCCATTTATACACCTCAGTCATATCCCCCGTAATTCTACGCCTTTCTAGTGAGTGCATATTCAGGTCCCTCAGTCTATCCTCATAGGGAAGATTTCTGATACATGGGATCAACTTTGTCATCCTCTTTTGTACGTTTTCCAGTGAATTTACATCCATTCTGTAATACGGTGACCAGAACTGTGTAGCCTTGGTAATGATAAAGTGATCCTGAACTCATACACTAAGAACTGATTGTTAAGGGAATTTCTTTTGCCACTAAACTACTCTCTTTACTTTCTACTACCAATATTTCTTCTACTACTATTTCCATTACCTACCTACCACTACCACTACTTCCTCTTCTCCCTCTCTTGATCCTGTTTTTTTTTTCCACTCGCCTATATATACTGGCTTCCTCACTCTTTTCTGATAATGTGTTTTTGTATATTGTCCAAGTCGGACCGAAACGTCGTCGTAAGGTCTCTCCTATGTACGGGTTATTTGTGTATTGTTCCACTCAGGTTATTGTGCCTTTTTGTTCTTTATAATTATTATTAAAATTTACAATATTTATTGTGCTCACAACTTTTTCCTAGAGGTCATTCCACTCTTGAAATGTTATTACATTTGTGATGAAATATATATATATATATATATATATATATATATATATATCAATGCTTCTTTCAGACCCTAAGACGAGTTTGATTGTGATTTTCGTTTGTTTCATAATAAAGAAATGCAAACTTTAAGTGAGCTTTACCAAATGAAAAGGAATTCAGATAACAATTACGCAAAAATAATTGTTTATGATGTTGACTTTGAATTGCCACAAGTTAAGGTAATCCGCTACCTACATATTATCACAAAGTACACTTTATACATTAAAGATTAAGTTTAATGTATACAAAGCTGTGCCCCACACCATTCAAATTTACAACACAACATAATGTATTATACCATTCACACATCACAACACAATATGGTGTATCACAACATTCATACAATACAACACAGTTTATCATACCATTCACAAATCACAACACAATATAGTGTATCACAACATTCATACATCACAACACAGTGTATTATACCATTCACACACCACAACACAATATAGTGTATCACAACATTCTTACATCACAACATAGTGTATCACAACATTCATACAACAAAACATAGTGTATCACAACATTCACTGTATAAATCACAAATAAGGTGAGTCTTAAACCCATGGCAGGCGAATACTAAAACTGTTTCCTAAGTCATTCACATGGTAATATATACTTTGACTCATAAATCACAGTGCATCAAAACATACTGCAACGTAGCATCGTAGACTGCAACGTAGCATCGTAGACTGCAACGTAGCATCGTAGACACCAACCGAGAGACATACTGGTCATGTTGCAGGAGCGACCAACAAATTCCATTTTGTCAAAAGATCGAGTCTTCTGAAATGATAGTTTTATTTTTATCCCCGAGAGTTTTGTTGTTGTAGTTGTTTTTGCGATGGTGAATGTGAAAGTGAAATTGTGAAAACTAAAAAAAAAAGACTTATTAATTTGTTTACAATTATTAGTGGTTAATGTTTATCTTTCACATGATGGTTCTTAAGAGAGCCTTCCCTCCCTAATCAACAAGTAAAACGACTGTTAACACTGACAAAGAATTAGTTTCATAGTGCTGCCTCACATAGTTTCTTCAACTGGAAGAACTCATCTTGTTATTGCAATTGAAGAGGCTGTGGAGAAAATTCTCCAAAGGAGGGGGGTATGCGCCCTTACTACCCTTGGTAAGGGCCCTCACCCTTTCCACCCTTAGGAAAGGGCCAGAGGAGGCGCGTCTGGCTGCATAAACAATTTAATTCAAGCTAGATGTACTGTCAACAGTGTGTCAAGAATTGTGCTGACCACAGCACCACGAGGCACCGCGTGGCACCACATGGCTGCACGAGACTGCAAAAGGCAGCACGAGCGGTCAGATTGAATTTGGCCACCGCAAGAACGGGTCATACGACTCTAGTGGTCATGCGGCGCGAGGCGACGTAAATCAACATAGACATTACTCGTTCGCGTCCGTTATATCATTTAATCTCCACTAACGTCGGGAAATAAGATAAGAACTCTGTTCCAGCGCGTTTAGTGTATAACATCAACATTGCAGTATATTCAGAAGTGTGCGCAGCTTCTTACTGCAAAAGGACGAACGTAGAGACAATCGCAAGTGAATTCCATCGAAACAAGACGGTGACTTCAGCGGCATTCTACAATCAAGACAGCATTTCCGCCGTATATGGTGGAGCCAACACCATCGCTCAAAGTTACACGAGCAAGGTAAGAATTTGATGTTCTGGTCAAAACAGGGGACTGCGCAGTTCTTGTATTCAAGAACATTCAAATTTTTACCTAGGGACGGCGGTTATGCGTGGACTTTTTAGTCCAAAACAGTGAGTAAAACGCCTTTCAGTCCATCTAAGACTGAAATATGGACATATGCTCCTTTGGGGCAATAATTATTAACCCTTGATGTTTATCTTACAGCCCTGTGGAGAGTGTGGCAATATATGGATCCCCTGAGGTGTTGGGGAAGGCTGCGACATCTTGGATTCATCAAGAAGATAAGTAACATACAGTCCACGTTATTGTTGGAGCCCATCCTCCACAGAGGCCATGATACCTGTTAAGATTTTACTGGGACAACTAGTCGTCCTTCATGATATAAGCTTTACAGCTGATCAAATTCGGCTCCTGTTTTCAATAATATTGTAGTTTTTTCCTTCATTATACGTTTCCAGTTAAACCCAGTGGAAGGCCACGATCTCAGATAATATTATTGTGTTTGCTGAAACTAACTTCAAACAAATCCGTTAGACTAGAGTCTGCAACGTAGGCTGTTCAGACGCCGGAGCAAGGAAAAGTAACCAGATACCTCAAAATAACTGGTGATTTCTGAGGAAAATTGATACATAAAACAAAGATCGACTAGCTTATACGATGACTTTTGACAACGTAGATGGCACAGGGGCACGCAGTCAACGCTTTAGTTATTTTACACTGTGGCACATCGTTACTGGCACTTGATTCCAGGGAGCCGCGCTGTCAGAAACATTGCCAATCCCATAACTTTTATTCATATGTCTGTGTATTCTTGTTAGAACAAACACACACACACATTATATATATATATATATATATATATATATATATATATATATATATATATATATATATATATATATATATATATATATATATATATATATCGTGCCGAATAAGTAAAACGTGCGATTTTGGCTTAAATAACAACGCACTTCTTGCCGAATATGGCAAGCGAAAATTTGTGTATGCAATAATTTCGCAAAAATCATTCTGAATCTAGCGAAAAAAAATATATTTCATTGTGTTTGTTTATTATTTAATTATTGTAAACTTATAAAATATATTTAGTTGGATTAGGCTAAATAAAATTGCGCTTGTTATAATAAGATTAGGTAAGTTCCCTAAGGTTCTTTTGGTATAAAATTATTAATTTTTATATTAACATAAATTAAAAAAAATATGTCTTTAAATGTATAAGAGAAAATTTAAAAAAAGACTTAATTTTAAATTAATTCTTGCTAATTGACCAGTTTTACCTACGTATGCATACATATATACATACATACATAACCCATTCCTACACTTCTCTATGACATAATTTTCAAAACATCATTATTTTGCTTTGATTTTTCTACTGCGTTAACAAAATAAGTTGATGTTGAGTATTCACTAGGTTGTCAGAGACTTGGTGCGTCAGAGGTCAAGTTAAAGCAGCAGTGCGGACAACAATAATCCCTACGAGAACAATGCAGTTGATAGGACAATATTGATGGGGTGGTGAGGGCAGGCAGGGAATGGTGGCGTTACACAACCAAGGAAAGAAAGGATAGGTATGAGGGAAGGAAAGATTGGAGAACAGGTAGGAGAATGTAGGGAGGAGGGGGGGAAATGGAAACTAGGGATTGCATGGGAAAGGCAGATAACATAAAACTTTATAAACCACACTCAGGGTTTATGGTACTATCTCGGACGAGGACTATTTGTTACATAAATAGTTGAGGTAGGGACAGTAAAACAAGGGATACACAGATAATTCACAAGTATGGGACTAAAACTTATGACGATGTTTCGGTCTGGCTCGGACTGTTGACTAACCAATTGTCCAAGTCAGACCGAAACGTCGTCAAAAGTTTCAATCTCCTACGTGCGTGTTATTTGCGTATTGTTCCAGTCACGGTGTTGCGTCTTTTTTTTCTCTTCTTTAAAGCAGAATGAAGAGTGAAAAAGGAATAAGAAAAGAGAAAAATTGATGAGAGGATTAAAAGAACGGTGAATGGCGAAGAATTATAAAAAAAAAAGTGGATGGAAAAGAACTGAAAAAAAGACATTTGATTATTGTATAAAGACATTTATGTAAAGCATTAAACCCAAAGACGAGTACGGGGAAGGGGAAATGGGAGCGAGGAAGCTTAGAAGCAACTTCAGCCTTGCGTGCGACTCTCTACCCCATTACTGCCTTCCTGTTTACTGTCAAATCTTACCTAAACTAACCTAACATAACCTAACCTTCCCCATCACTGAAGACACCGCACCTGCACTAAACACCACACTTACACACGTTACTTCAATGACTTGAGTGTGAATATGATCCATTAAGGACTGTATGCTTGTGTCTACTTAATGAGCTGTGCCTTCTGAAGTAGAGCTCTAGCTCCTGACTCCTCATTTGAAAATTCAATGTGGTTTAAACGTCTCAACTCTAGGTTTCTGAGGACACTTCTGAGTTCTGGGTTAACTGTGAAGTCAACACTCAGGTTGATTTCTCTGTCATATTCTAAAATTTATTTCCTCCCAGATAATAATCTCTAGTTGTACTGCCTTCACCCCTTTACTCTGTTTTGCGACGAGTTTAGAGCGTTTCATTATTCCTTTGGAAACTAATACAAGATTTGTTGGATCATTCATGCAGCTTGTTCAAGTCTCCCTGAAGTTTCAGGTTAATGTTTTCCATCGTATCGTTTTCATTAGCTTCGTGACATCTAAAAACAACGAACTGCAAAAGACAGAAATAGCCTGAACAATAGTCATGATTTTTTGGGATTTTATTTGTTATTGTTGGCTAATTGTGAAACTTCACCCGACATAGTGAAGGATGAAGAATTATATATTTTTCTTCGAATAACACAGATTTAGGGGGGGAAATGAATGTCTGACAGGCTCAGAGAAGTTGAGAAAGAATTAGAAACAAATCGGAAAGCATAGATAGGCTACTGAATTGAAGATAAACTCACTCAGCGATTTGAACACATGACTTAATTCCCATCATTATATCGACATTTCGCCTTTAAAAAAAAATATTTTATGCATCTTTTCTTTCCACTTGTCTACTCACAGCTTCCATTTACACAATTATCATCGCGTTTTTCCTCCTACAGGCAACTATGCCAGACACCTACTCAGACACTTAACCCAGGCACCTGATCAAGACCCCTGATTCAGACACCTTACCCAGACACCGGGTCTAGACACCTGACCCAGACATGCACATTATCCCGCTAACACCCCATTCCCTGCTCACTATGACATCACATCTCTCTCAAACCGCCTCACACACCCTCCACACACCGCGCTACAACTGCCACTGCTAACTTAAAGCCCACAACACCTTCATCCATGGGAATTATCAAGGCACTCAGTACGTAATTATGGTGCCACGAAACGATGACTAGGATAGTCTTACAATAACACACATGGTTATGAACGGAAAATCACAACCACTTCGGAAAGATCCCCCTATGTAATGTTTACATATATAAATATTATAATAATATATATATATACTTATATATATATATATATATATATATATATATATATATATATATATATATATATATATATATATATATATATATGTCGTGCCGATTAGGTAAAACTGGTCAATTAGCAAGAACTCATTTAAAATTAAGTCCTATCTAAAATTTTCTCTTATACGTTTAAAGACATATTTTTTTCATTTATGTTAATGTGAGAATTTATAATTTTGTACCAAGAGAAACTTTGAAAACCTACCTAACCTTATTACAACAAGCGCAATTTAATTTAGCCTAACCCAACTAAATATATTTTAGATACGCTAACAATAATTTAATAATAAACAAACACAATGAAATATATTTTTTTCGTTAGGTTCAGAATGATTTTGGCGAAATTATTGCATACACAAATTTTCACTTGTCTTATATGGCAAGGTGAGCGCTGCTATTTAAGCTAAAATCGCAAGTTTTACCTAATCGGCACGACATATATATATATATATATATAGCAAGACAACCACTATGAAAAAATAGAGGAATTCCAAGCGCTTTCGTGACTACTCACATTATCAAGGAACTATAACAGGAAACATGACAAGAAGGCTTATATAAGGGGCGAGAATACACCTCACAGTCACATCACACTAACAAAGACAACACCTCACAGTAGCGTAACATCTCACGACTCTGTGAAGAGGAACATAAGAAAGGACCTGAAACTCTTCCCAAGAATTAAGATTAGTCCAATTTATCATTAAATTCTTCCCAAATTTTATTAATTATAAATGAATCCAATTTATATAAACCAAAAGAAATATTCATATTATTTTCAAAACTGCTTTTAATGAAACATGATTCTATTATATTTCTCTCAACCATGGACTTGCTTGATACAACCTTCTCAGCATTTTGAAAATCAATTGGATGGTTAAAATCTCTCACATGAATAAATAGAGCATTAGAATCTTGTCCAGTTCTAATGCTATATTTATGTTGTTTTAATCTTAGTTCAAGACTGAGTACAAATAGAGAGCGTGTCTGTCTCGCGCTCAGCAGACGGAGGATCAAGCCTCCACAAAGTATTGCGCTGAATAACCCAAATAGGTTTAGCGCTTAACATGAATTAAAAAAAAAAAAAAAAATCAAGACTTTTACCAGTTTGACCATAATAAACTTTATCGCATATTTTACAGGGAATCTTATAGACACATCCGTCAGCATTTTGGGGGGAATTTTTTATCAAAAGTCCTTTTACTGTATCAAGATTTTTAAATACAACTTTGATATTAAAATTCTTAAGAAAGGAAGGCATATCAACCAAGTTTTCATGGTAAGGGAGAACCAACATATTTTGGTTGAATAAGGTTGGTTGTCCTTTTGGATTGTAAAAAGTATTCCTAGCTATTTTAAAAGATTTATCAATTATGTTTCTTGGGTATTTTAAATCATTAGCTATTTCATAAATTTTAGAGATTTCTTCATCTATGAACTCTGGACTACAAATACGTAAAGCTCTCAAAAACATTGAAGAAAAAACCGACACTTTAACTCTATCTTGATGTGAAGAGTAATAGTGTACATAGGAACAATTATTTGTAGGTTTTCTGTAAATTTTAAATTTAAAATCAATGTTACCCTTAATAATAAAAACATCTAGGAAGGGCAATGAGTTATTTACTTCGAATTCAACAGTAAAATTTATAGAATGAGCTAAGCTATTTAATTTAACAAGGAAATGGTTTATAAGAACATAAGAACATAAGAAAGGAGGAACACTGCAGCAGGCCTGTTGGCCCATACTAGGCAGGTCCTTCACAATCCGTCCCACTAACAGAATATTTGCTCAACCCAATTTTCAATGCTACCCAAGAAATAAGCTTTGACAATTCTACCCACTTATGCGCGAGTCCCACTCAAATCCAACCCCTCTCACTCATGAATTTATCCAACCTAAATTTGAAACTACCCAAGGTCCTAGCTTCAATAACCCTACTAGGCAGACTGTTCCACTCATCAACTACCCTATTTCCAAACCAATACTTTCCTATATCCTTTCTAAATCTAAACTTATCTAACTTGAATCCATTATTGCGGGTTCTCTCTTGGAGAGATATCCTCAAGACCTTATTTATATCCCCTTTGTTAATACCCATTTTCCACTTGTATACCTCGATCATGTCTCCCCTCATTCTACGTCTTACAAGTGAATGTAATTTTAGGGTCTTCAATCTTTCTTCGTAAGGAAGATTTCTAATGCTATGTATTAATTTAGTCATTCTATGCTGAATGTTTTCTAACGAATTTATGTCCATTCTGTAATATGGAAACCAGAACTGAGCTACGTAATCTAGGTGAGGCCTTACTAATGATGTATAGTGTTAAGCAATCTTGTTTCGAAAAATTCCATATATAAGTTACTAAGAACAGGTGAAAGAGGATTTCCCATTGCCATACCAAACTTCTGAGTGTAAAACTCATCATTAAATACAAATTTTGCATCAACAATACAAAGTTTAATAAGTTTAATGATAGTAGGAACTGGCAATGGTAAATCATAATTAACCAATTCTTCAGATAAGAAACTTAGTAAATCATCAACTGGAACTTTTGTAAACAATGAGGTAACATCAAAACTAACCATATTGAAATCATTTAAATCAGTCAAGGTGCTTAATTTATCAACTAAATCTAAGAATTTTTTCCAACAATTGGGCTCAAAATATCAACAAGCCATTTAGAAAGTTTATAAGAAACTGAACCTATAGAGCTAATAATTGGTCTAACAGGATTACCAGGTTTGTGTGTTTTTATTAATCCATACATATAAGGTAAAGATGGATTAGTGGAAGTAAATTTTTTAATTATTTCATCTTTGCCCTTCAATAGATGTTTTATTGTTTTATTGAAATTGTTGTTAACAGTTTCTAAGGGATTCTTTCTAAGTTTAGAATAGGTTTCAAAATCATCTAGGAGGTTATTCATTTTATCTTGGTAATCGGTTTCTTTCATAATTACAATTGCATTAATTTTATCTGCTTTAGTAAGACGCAAATTTTTATTATTCAAAAGTGAATCATAAGACAAAAAATCTTTGAGAGCAATTGGGAATATTTTGTTTTAACATTGAGCTATATACCATCCCCTTACTAATATTAATTTCATCAGTGGATATATATATATATACTATATATACTATATATATATATATATATATATATATATATATATATATATATATATATATATATATATATATATATATATATATATATATATATATATATATATATATATATAACTATTGGAGGATAGATGGGCTAGTGAGACTATAGGGAATGGGGTCGAAGATGTATGGGGTATTTTTAAGAATGTAGTGTTAGAGTGTTCAGCAGAAGTTTGTGGTTACAGGAAAGTGGGTGCGGGAGGGAAGAAGAGCGATTGGTGGAATGATGATGTAAAGAGAGTAGTAAGGGAGAAATAGCTAGCATATGATAGGTTTTTACAAAGTAGAAGTGATGCAAGGAGAGTAGTAAGGGAGAAATAGCTAGCATATGATAGGTTTTTACAAAGTAGAAGTGATGCAAGGAGAGAAGAGAATATAGAGAGAAAAAGAGAGGTTAAGAGAGTCTTGAAACAATGTAAAAAGAGAGCAAATGAGAGAGTGGGTGAGATGTTATCAACAAATTTTGTTGAAAATATGAAAAAGTTTTGGAGTGAGATTAATGAGTTGAGGAAGCCTAGTGAACGAATGAATTTGACAGTTAAAAATAGGAGAGGAGAGTTATTAAATGGAGAGTTAGAGATATCGGGAAAATTGAGTGAATATTTCGAGGAATTGTTAAATGTTGATGAAGATAGGGAAACTGTGATTTCGAGTATAGGGCAAGGAGGAATAACATCTTGTAGGAGTGTGGAAGAGCCAGTTGTGAGTGTGGGGAAGGTTCATGAGGCAGTGGGTAGAATGAAAGGGTGTAAGGCAGCTGGGATTGATGAAATAAAGATAGAAATGTTAAAAGGTGGGGATAGAGTTTTGGAGTGGTTGGTGCTATTATTTAATAAATGCAAAGGGGACAAAAGAGTGTACAAAAATTATAGGGGAATAAGTCTGTTGAGTATACCTGGTAAAGTGTATGGTAGAGTTATAATTAAGTTTTCAGTGAAACATATAGGTGAACAGTATTTAGATAGGGGTAAAGAGGTTTTTGTGGTATTTATGGATTTGGAATAGGAGTATGATAGGGTGGATAGGGGGGCAGTGTTCCAGGTGTATGGAATAGGAAGGAGGTTACTGAAAGCAGTGAAGAGTTTTTACGAGGATAGTAAGGCTCAGGTTAGAGTATGTAGGAGAGAGGGAGATTATTTCCCAGTATAAGTAGGCCTTAGACAAGGATGTGTGATGTCACCGTGGTTGTGCAATATATTTATAGATGGGGTTTTAAGAGAAGTGAATGCGCGGGTCTTGGCAAGAGGTGTTGGGTTAAAAGATAAAGAATCTAACACAAAGTGGGAGTTGTCACAGTTGCTGTTTGCTGATGACACTGTGCTTCTGGGAGATTCTGAAGAGAAGTTGCAGGGGTTGGTGGATGAGTTTGAAAGGATATGTAAAAGAAGAAAATTAAATGTGAATATAGGAAAGAGTAAGGTGATGAGGATAACATAAGGATTAGGTGACGAAAGATTGGATATCAGATTGAAGGGAGAGAGTATGGAGGAGGTGAATGTATTCAGATATTTAGGAGTGGACGTGTCAGTAGATGGGTCTATGAAGGATGAGGTGAATCATAGAATTGATGAGTGGAAAAGGGGCGTGATGCACTTAGGAGTCTGTTGAGACAAAGAACTTTGTCCGTGGAAGCAAAGAGGGGAATGTATGAGAGTATAGTTATACCAACACTCTTATATGGGTGTGAAGCATGAGTGGTGAATGTTGCAACAAGGAGAAAGCTGGAGGCAGTGGAGATGTCATGTCTGAGGTCAATGTGTGGTGTGAATATAATGCAGAAAATTCGTAGCTTGGAAATTAGGAGGAGGTGTGGGATTACTAAAACTATTATCCAGAGGGATGAGGAGGGGTTGTTGAGGTGGTTCGGACATGTAGAGAGAATGGAACGAAATAAAATGACTTCAAGAGTGTATAAATCTGTAGTGGAGGGAAGGCGGGGTAGGGGTCGGCCTAAGAAAGGTTGGAGGGAGGGGGAAAAGGAGGTTTTGTGTGCGAGGGGCTTGGACTTCCAGCAAGCATGAGTGAGCGTATTTGATAGGAGTGAATGGAGACAAATGTTTTTTAATACTTGACGTGCTGTTGGAGTGTGAGCAAAGTAACATTTGTGAAGGGATTCAGGAAAACCGGCAGGCCGGACTTGAGTCCTGGAGATGGGAAGTACAGTGTCTGCACTCTGAAGGAGGGGTGTTAATGTTGCAGTTTTAAAACTGTAGTGTAAGCACGCCTCTGGCAAGACAGTGATGGAGTGAATGATGATGAAAGTTTTTCTTTTTCAAGCCACCCTGCCTTAATGG
>WNWK01044977.1:0-14903 GCA_009830355.1 Cherax destructor
TTAAGACTCTTCTCAAAAACCACCTACTTACCCTAAACTAAATACTCAATACTCAGTTTAACCAAAAAATCTCCCAATTACCTAAATCTTAAAACTTCAAAACTAGATACCCAAAGATCACACATTAATTAATACTACATTGTAGTATAAATAGTACCTGCCCAAAACAATACGTACTACCTTACACCAAATTGTAGCATTCTTATACTTTAGCCCTTTGACTATCGGAGACCCCTTTCTGAAACTGTCATTCTATGTCGGGAAATATTCGAAAAAAAAAAAAAAATTCTTACCAAAATGTTAGGATTATTTTGCTGATTGTTTTAAGCCTAAAAACAAATTTTTGCGATCAGTACTTACCGAGATATGGAGGTGTAAAGTTGGCAGATTATGAGCTGTGTATGGCAACATCGGCGAATTCCGCTGACTCGGTAAACTTCTGTTTACTTCCATTCGTAGATTTCTTGTTTTTTTCACTATTTTCTTTTTTTATGTAACTTATGTGGCCTGTGAGACCACAGTAAGGTGCAATGTATATATATACACTTGTTGTTTGCACCACAATAATTGCACAAACATTAGTATGTTTATATTGTTTACAAAACTTGTTTACACAAACAAACAACGACAAAAAATGTTCATTACTATTGTTCTATAATATATATACATATGTACACTCACTGAACACTTTCCTAGAACTCCTGCAGCTTGTGGAACTCTTTGAAACATGGGTATATGCATAGTGGTACTTCACACTCCTCACACATAAATCGAGTGTCTGTGTGTTTGTGGGCGTTTTGTGGTATGTTTACAGACAAAACACCTCTTCTGAGCATTTTTCTTGAGAGAAGTAGCAGGCACTTGTATGGGGTAGTGATCACCAGGCCTCAGACGAGAGGGCATGTGTTGATAATTTAGGGCGCTGGTCTATTGCAGGTGTTGCTCCTTGGTACTTGAATATTATTTGTCTGATGACTGACAAACAAAATTCACCATATTTGGGTTTGTTGTTGGTCTTCAACTTGTACATGTTATAAGTATTCAGCATGGAAATGTCAAGAAGATGGAAAAAGAGTTTTATGTACCACTTATAACTTTTGCGTACACAATCAGCAAACCCAATCTGCATGTCACATTTGTCCACTAAGCGCATATTGAGGTTGTAGTCCATCACAGCTGCAGGTTTTAGAATGGGTTCATTGGCCTCTCTATTCTGTCTTCCACTGTCTACCATTTCATGTCTGTGAACTGATGTCAACAATGTGACATCACGTTTGTCTTGCCACCGAAATGCCATGATATCATTGGCAGCAAACACCTGCACTTCAACTCTACGAGTGCCAGCGTCAAACCTAGGCATATGTTTACGATTTGCACGCACTGTCCACCACGCTGTCATGTTCACTGCAAGAAATCACTGAGTAAAGGGCTCGTGTACCAGTTATCAGTATATAATATATGCCCCTTACCAAGATATGGTTCCATCATTGTTCTAACCACATCACCAGAGATACCCAATTACTTCATGGTATCTCTCAATGTACAGTGGACCCTCGGTTAACGAATACCCTGGAAATCGTGCAATTATGTAAGTATAATTTTGTAAGTTCTTGTGGAAGTGTATTTTTGGGGGTCTGAAATAGACTAACCTACGTGAAATTTTTCCTTAAGGGAGTAAATTCGTTCGGTAATGGCACTTGAGCAGACTTCAGGAGTGAAGTTTTTACGAAACTCGGGGGTCCACTGTATTACTGCCAGTGTACACAATTAGATCCAGAACCAGACCACTTTTGCAATCACACAGTACAAATAACTTTATACCAAAGTGTTTCCTCTTGCTTGGTATATACTGCTTGAACGACAGTCTGCCTTTGAACAAAATCAAAGACTCATCAATAACAAGCTTCCTGAAGGGATAAAAATACATACAGCACTTTTGTTTCAGGTACATGAACACATTCCTGATCTTATATAACCTGTCGTTTCTGTCAGGCCTGGTTTTATCAGAAAAGTGAAGCATACGCAACAGTATCAAAAAACGATTCACTGGTTTAATATCACTAAAACCTGGGGTTGAAATCAGGCGTTCTGTCGACCAGTATGTGGTGACAGTGTGCTTATAAACATGTGGCATAAGCATTATTGTGGCAAAGAACAAGTACATCTCTGCCACAGTTGTGTCCTTCCACTGGTGTAGCCGTGAATTTGGTGAAAGAAATGTGTTTGCCATGGTGTACTCATAGTATGTGTTGCTTTCCCTGACAATAATGTCCATCAGGGGTTCATCAAGAATAACTGAAAGCATTCCAGTTCAGTAGCATTGTTCCCAAGTGTACACGATGGCCGTATTCCACTTTGTGCTTCATCAAAGTCATGGGGATTGGGAACAAAATTGTCACCTTGCTGCCAATCCCAGATGCGGTCTGCTGGTGCGTACTGGATATTGACAGGTAGTTGTGGTTGTGCAGGTTGTGGAAGTGTGGGGGTGGTTGATGGTGGTTGTGCTGAGTTAGCAGCATGGGTAGCAGCGTGGCCCGCTCGTGGTGGCACATGACTCATGCCACCGCCAACACCACCACTACCACCACCTGCCCCACACACATTACGCATCCCCATTGTAACAATATCGTCATCTTCACTATCAATTGGTGGTGTAGGGCCAAGAGATGTACTCCGAGATTTACTCCTTTTCCTTGGAATAGCATATGGCACACTACCAGAACACATGTTGCGTCGTACATACTGCCGCTTCACTGGAGAATAATCTCCCTCACTGTCGCCACTAGAACTGCTTTCAATAGCTTTGAAATCACTGTCATCATCACTTACACTGCTCACATCAGAGTCTTGTACACGTTGAAATAGTTTCCTCTTTCGTTCTGGTACAGGTGAACGTGAATGAGACGGCCCAGCACCAGATGTGGACGGTTGTGGGTCATCTGGGTTTTCATCACTAATTATGTTATCCTGGGCACTGGTTTCGGTCACACCCTTTTGAAAACCATGGAATTCACTTTCACTGGCACTTCCATCGCTGTAAGAACTATCACTTGGGAAGAGAAGGCCTCCAATTCGCCGGGGAGTGAGGTACTTCTTACCGCCTGGCATGGTGAACAAGGACTACAAACATGGCGCTCCCACAATGCACCACTGGGTCCCCGATTTTTTTCATACTGCGCACACCCACCACGCAGACCCATTCTCTCACATGTAGGTCTATCAGCTTTCTCCCACTTCATTTGAAGCCGCTAGAATTTAGGAGTATAAATACGTCCGAAACATTGGCTCGTAAGACGTATATATACGTCCAAAACAGTCAAAGGGTTAAACTACTTTCAACAACGCTCAATGTTATTTTCCCATAATATAATTTAAATATTTACTCTTATATGGGTGTGAAGCATGGGTTGCAAATGCTGCAGCGAGGAGGCGGCTGGAGGCAGTGGAGATGTCCTGTCTAAGGGCAATTTGTGGTGTAAATACAGTGGACCCCCGGATTACGTCATTATTTCGTTCCAGAATGCTGCTCAAGTGCCGTTACCGAACGAATTTGTTCCCATAAGGAATAATGTAAATTAGATTAGTCCTTTTAGACCCCCAAAAATACACTTACAAAAGCACTTACAAAAATACACTTACATAATTGTTCGAGTTTGGAGCAGTACGTAATCCAGGGGTCCACTGTATTATGCAGAAAATTCGGAGTGTGGAAATTAGGAGGAGGTGTGGAGTTACTAAAAGTATTTGTCAGAGGGCTGAAGAGGGGTTGTTGAGGTGGTTTGGTCATTTAGAGAGAATGGATCAAAGTAGAATGACTTGGAGAGCGTATAAATCTGTAGGGGAAGGAAGGCGGGGTAGGGGTTGTCCTAGAAAAGGTTGGAGGGAGGGGGTAAAGGAGGTTTTGTGGGCGAGGGGCTTGGACTTCCAGCAAGCATGTGTGAGTGTGTTAGATAGGAGTGAATGGAGATGAATGGTTTTTGGGACCTATCAAGCTGTTGGAGTGTGAGCAGGGTAATTATTTTGTGAAGGGATTCAGGGAAACCAGTTAATTGATTTAGTTGGACTTGAGTCCTGGAAATGGGAAGTACAATGCCTGCACTTTAAAGGAGGGGTCTGGGATAATGACAGTTGGGAGGGACTTATTCTCAGCTGTATTATCTGAGCTCCTCTGCAAAGACAGTGATTATGTATGAGTGAGGTGAAAGTGTTGAATGATGATGAAAGTATTTTCTTTTTGGGGATTTCCTTTCTTTTTCTGTCACCCTTCCTCGGTGGGAGACGGCCGACTGGTTGAAAAAAAAAAGAAAAATTACTTTTGATGTAACCAACCTACAAAATACTTTCAACATGTCCCAATGTAATATCCCCAGATTGTAATTTGAGTAAACTTACTGTCTGCTATAAATAAAAACAAATGTTCAACTATAACAACTATGATAAATTTCTCTAGTATTAAGTACTAGTCTGTAAGCCATTAGATTTAGTCTGCTATAAATAAAATAAAATGTTCAACTATTACAACTATGATCAATTTCTCAAGTGTTAACCCTTTGGGGGTCGACAGGCCTTCTCAGGAAAGTGTTCCTGGGGTCGAAATTTTTTTGGAAAAAAAAAAATTAATTTTTTTCTTATGAAATGATAGAAAATCTTTTTCCGATCATAACGCCACCAAAATTATGAAATTTGATCGAAAACTAACGGAATTATGCTTTCGCAAAGTTAGCGGTAGCCATGACACTTACGCATCAGCGATTTTGCCCACTTTGAGCCCTATTTTCGACAAATTCCAATGTTTCAGTCTCCTAAAATTATAGCTATTACGCTAGAACTCCATTTCTTCTATCGATTGAGTACAAGAAACCGCCTATTTACCAATTTCATCTACCCAAAATAGTGGTCAGAAAATGGCAATTTTCCAATTTCACACAAATTTCAAATGATGCCAATTTCAAAATAGGGTCCAGAGTAAACAAGGCAGACATTCCTGGCACTAAAATAACATGTTCTTTGTTCATTAGTCACGTCTCCAGGCCCCTGTTCCATTACTTTTGCTTTTCATTTTGAATTTTTATTCTCACAAAAAATAGAAGATTTACTGTTATGTATACAACTGCATCATTGTAAAAATGGTATAAATAATATCAGAGCACTTGTGCATGAATATAAGACTCGCCAGTTGATGTGTATTGGAGGCATGGTGTGATTTGTTTACTCTTGAACATCGTCAAAAATCGAACATTTTCGCTACTTTGAGCTCAATTTCAAGGTACTTGTCATTGTCATACCAATCAAAATCATCTCTATTTCTGTAATATATCTTCCATTCTATCAAATGAGACCAAGTAAACGAGAATACATAAATAAAAACCATACAAAAATCGACTGCAAAGTCGCTGTTTTAATCGAAAAAAACGGTCAGAGTTTTTTTTCTCTCATTATGCAGTGTGTACTGCAGGATTTTTTTTATACTGCGCACACTGACCACACAGACCCATTCTTTCATATGTATGCCTACCAGACGTTTTCTGCTTAAATTGAGGCCGCTAGAATTTGGGCGTACTAGTACGGCACCAACCCCTGCTCTTAAAACGTACTAGTACGGCACCGACCCCCAAAGGGTTAAGTAGTCTGTAAGCCTTTAGATTTAGTCTGCCCATAATGCCATGGCATAATAGGGGCTTAATTTGCACTACAATTCATTATTGTAATTACAAAATCTTGATGTAAACCTGCAATGAAATAAAAAATTTGAATTTGAATTTGATTTTGAATTTTAAGAAATTATTAAAATCTGTGAACAAGGTACGTATGTCGATAGTAATAATCATAATAATAATAATAATTAATAATCGCTCTGGAGTGCTTTAAATGTCGGGTACCAAACCTATACGAAATACTTATGATATTTAAAGTGCTCCAGATCGATTAAGTATTATAAATTATTATTATTCTAATAATAATAAACACTATTTTTGCATTTTTTCTTATAACAGAGTGATCTAGGAGTGTTTCGTCTGATGTAAACACCATTTACATCTTATGATCTTATCCCAGAGTGGCGGCCTCCGCCGCTTACCCCACTCACATAATATGGCATATATTATTCATTTCAGCGTCTTTGTTACAGATCTAGGGTATTTATCATGTTTGTGATATCAATTTTGATTAAATGTAATGATAGATAACCTTTATTACTAATATTAGCATAATTACACAACATTTTATTAGCGCCACGGCTAATATCCGACACCCATGACGACTCACCAGATACTGAATGTTACTGCTCGCCTCTCCCTCTCATATTTAGCTCCTCCCACTTTGTAACGATGTTAGACGGTGAATTTAATGTATTTTTTTGTAAGCTTAACTCGTATGTGTATTTTACTTTTTTTTATTGTTTTCTGTAATACGTACAGTGGACCCCCAGTTTGCGTTCACCTCCAAACTCAAACAATTATGTAAGTGTATTTTTGTAAGTGCTTTTGTAAGTGTATTTTTGGGGGTCTAAAAGGACTAATCTAATTTACATTATTCCTTATGGGAATAAATTCGTTTGGTAACGGCACTTGAACAGCATTCTGGAACGAATTAATAACGTAAACCGGGGGTCCACTGTACAGTGGTACCTCGACTTACGATATTTTTTCATTCCAGAATGCTGTTCAAGTGCCATTACCAAACGAATTTATCCTCATAAGAAATGATGTAAAATAGACTAGTCCTTTTAGACCCCCAAAATTACACTTACAAAAGCATTTAAAAAAATAAACTTACATAAAAGGGTGAGTTTGGGGACCATCGTAAGTCGAGGTACCACTGTATATTAGAGTTATGCAAATTAAAATAAAGTTATCAAGTTGGAGTTTCATTTTTTTTTTTCTAATATACGTATTTAGTTCAGCATTTGGCATCATTACAAAGTGGGCAGAGCTACAGCAGAGGGAGAAGGAGCAGAGCGTCAGTAACTCATGATTCCCCATGACGCTTCACCCCACTATAAAATATTTTATAATTATATACTATTAGTACTATCAATAAATGTTATCTACCTATCATATTTATTCCAGAATAATATTAGGTATACCATAACTAACGTAGAAGCATGATAAAGACACCCAAATTAATAAAAACTGACATTATATAGAGTGGTATTGAAGGGTGGAGGGCGGTGAGGGATAAAAAGACAAGTGACCGAGAAAACGTTACGCGCCTGAAGGGTAACTATAGAAGATCACTCTTATCCTATGCAAAGACTGAAAAAAGAGTGATTTTCTCGAAAAAAAATTTCCCAAGTAATCAGCTATGCACACGTTTCCTGGAATATCTCGAAAGTAAGTCATTGACCTATTTCATGTTATTACCGTTAATAATAAACAGATTGAAAGGAATTCCCTAGCAAACATAAAACTGAATGTTTTAATTTTGGGTGGTGACACTTTTGAAGTGTCAGTAAGGGGGAATTCCTCGATTAGCGACAGAATCATTTAACGACGGGGTCTTAGGCCCCTATCTCTGTCGTTAAGTGAGGAGAGGCTGTAATTACACAAAACACTGAACTAAATTGTAAACTTGCTTAGCACACAGCAAAAGGTTGCAGGCACTGGCATTTGCAGTTGGGAATGCAAAAATAAGTCGTCACTTGCAAGAGGGCAAAGTGACAAAAAAGAATATTAGCAAAGTATTCAATGGTACAAAAATCACAAAAAATCACTGTATCAAAGAAATAATAAATTCCACACAATATAAAATTAATAAAATGCAAATAAGCAAGCTCCTGAAAATTGCAATGACAGGATCTGGTTACTGTACTCTGGGACAAATGCATGAACAATAGCAAAATGCAATACATACAGTTGAGTAGACAATGGTAAAACACAACAAAGTCTTGGAACAAGTAAATATGGAGAACTGGAGAAAAATTGGTTCTAGGCACAAATTGTGACAACTGCTGGGTAAAAGGACAACAATAACTGTAATAACACTTGATTGGCAAATAATAAATGAAGAATGTGCAGGAATGTCTACAATTTGTGGCTAGCTTTCAGAGGCAACAATCAAAATAAAAGCACACAGTAATAATTTCCAAAACAAAAAATATGGGTAGCACACTGAACAATTTTGATCAATAGCTAGTAATTATAAGTTGGTATGCAAGTTTCAAAATAACAGTACGTATGCTGAAATGTAAGTGCAAAAATGCAACAAAATGTTGGGGCAACGAGCAAGATAAATAGCAAAGTGCACAAAGTGTACACTGGCTTTAGGAGCTGACTGATGACTGAAAGCTGAACAATTCACTGGAAGAATGGCTTCAGCAAGGGCTGTATTGAGTGCCAAAACAATTAAATAGTGTCACAAATGCTAGGAAATGCTAGACAAGTCACTGTTTACTTAACTTTGATTGTAGAGAGGTCTGTGACCCGACACAGATATGCAGGTACTGAAGGCTGGTGGTACTGGGGCATCAGCTGTGCACAGGAAGCTTAACAGAAGCGGTACACACCTCTTTAAGCTCTTGTGGTCGTTATAGGGTGTACTATGGGATTAGAGTGATCGAGTACAGCTTGAGGAAAAAGAGGGGAGGACGCAGAACTCTGAAAACAGAAGGTATGAGGAAACATGGCTAAACCTTGCACGAGGCTGTGCTGTATGTAAACACTGCAGGCTTGTGTGTTCGAACACGCCGGATGGCTGCTGCTTTGGGCGCGCAGACAAAAAAGGTAAAAAACACTGCACAAAATAGCACTAGAACAGAATGCAAGGTTATGAAATGTAATGGGGACTGAAAACAATTAAAAAAAAATCACTGAAAAGTGCTCACTGGGGAAAATTTAAGAAATAATAAGCAACAACAACAACAATAAACAAAAAATCACTGCAATTGAAAGGAGTTGATAGTAGAACACACTGGGACTAGCCATGAAAGAACCACTGCGGGCGGCTTAATGATTAAGCCGGTCTGGCTTGAGGGTTAAGCCAACTGGGGTCCCACGTGGGCAAGCCGGGTAGAACTTCATGAAGAACACAGCTAGAATGCGGGCTGGACACAGGCAGCGTAGAAAGTAGCAGGATAAGAAGAATAGACGGCTGGTGTGAGAGTTGGCATAGCCTAGACACTCCTACACCCTAAGCGGGATGCACGTGGGGTTCAAATACACCAAGACAACCTCACCTTGACTTCTGTAGCTTGAACGGGCATAGGGATGCTGTAGGAATGCCAAAGAAGGTTGCAGGGAAGCGCTGAGGTGCTGCAGGGCAGGAGATGAAGTGTACACATGACCGCTGGGCCCGGGAATGCCGCATTGATGACAATGTCCAAATTTTGCAGAAAAACCAAAGGACAAGGTTTTATTCCTGTCGTCGACGAGACGCTGTGAGCAGCTGCGAATGCTGTAAACAAGTGGATGCCTTGGATGGACACGGATGCAGCTGGATGAAAGGCTTTGCTACCCTCTACTGGCTCCACTCTGCCACTGAAAACCGCTGCCACACTGTTTTGAAGCTGTTTTACTGGCTTCTTTGGTTGAACTGGTACTTGCCGGGTAGTGTAGAGGAAGGAGAGATATACAGCTATTGACTAGGTTGACTTTATTTGGAATAATGGGGTTCACAACGGGCAGTGTGAGGTGTGCCGAACCAGTCCTGGAAGGGAGTTGTTGTCTCGTAGGCTACCAGTCTAGGAGTGAAACCCAGATGGTGTGGTTTTGCGCTGTGCTAGGTGGGCCCATAGATAGCAGCATTAGCATGGCGCGAAATATAAACTTAGCTGGGCATACATCGTAGGCTTACTGTCTACATAATGTGTGTACTGTATATGCAGTTTTTAGGCCTAGCTATATTGTTAACAAATATATGATAGTGTAAACATGTTATCAGGCTTTTATATGCATTTGAAAGTGAAAAAAAAAGGAAAAGGGTGGGGGGGGCTATGATTCACTTTACAGCAGTAGCCCACAACCTAACCTGCAGTATAAACAGGGCTCTCCTGTATTTATTAGCTAGTTTTAGAGCACCTCAGGTTTGTTAGATGTGCACAAGAGAGCTGAGAAATTATTCAGAATTGTAAGAAGCACAAACATAATATTAAGCAGAAAGCTACCATTATACAGTGGACCCTCGGTTTTCGTTGAAAATTCTTTCCAGAATGCTGTTTGAGTACCATTCCCAAACGAATTTGTTCCCATAAGGACAAATGTAAATTAGATTAGTCATATCAGACCCCCAAAAATACACTTACAAAAGCACTTACGAAAATACACTTACATAATTGTTCGAGTTTGGAGGTGAACGAAAACCGAAGGTCCACTGTATCTAGTGCACAGTGATGTACGAGCAAAAAATCCTGGTCATCTTTGATTGTATCATAAAGTGACATCTACACCTCACAAGGACAGTTGAAGTGTGGTGTAATAACACTGCTGGACCTCATGTCTTTTATTTCTGCACCTATCTAGGTGCCTATGCTTGACCTAGTTCCTACACTTGACCTAGTTCCTACACTTGACCTAGTTTCTACACTTGACCTAGTTTCTACATCTGACCTAGTTTCTACATCTGACCTAGTTCCTACACTTGACCTAGTTTCTACACCTGACCTAGTTTCTACACTTGACCTGGTTTCTGAGTTTTACTTCCATTATGTAGGTTATGTTAGATGACCTGTGTATATATTACTTATCCATTGTGTTAGTCTGCTAAAGAGGACCTCAGTTGTACAACAAAATATATTCTACACCTCTAATTTCCTGTTTTATTGTCTGTGTGTAGGTGATGCAGTTACTTTTATGTAGTTACAGCACCATATAGCTGACTTGTAACTTAATGTTTTTTTAGCGAACTGTGTAATTAATGCTACAAGTCTTGCTCTGCTTGTGTAGATCTTCACGTCGGGACTTTCCTCTGGGAACCAGGATGCTCGCCTGAGCCTGGATGCTGCCAGTGACTGGGATGAACTAGTGGTGGGCGGTGATGCTGAATCCACCTCAACACCCACCAGAAATGACTGTCACTTCTTCAACTGCTTCAACGTGTATCGTTGTGGTCGCAGTGGTACCCAGCGCATGTCTGTGTAAGTCTTCTCTTCATAGTATTGACTTAATTTACCTGAAATATATATAGCTTTCTCTATTCATAGTACAGTCAACCCTCCATTTTTGTGTATCTCCGTTATCACTGATTTCAGTTTTCGAGCACTTTTTCGTGGAAATATTGGCTCCGTTTTCGCTGATTGGCTCCGTTTTTGGTAATGGTACGGAACCTGTCCAGTGCCCAGCGCACATACAGTCTCTCCTCACTTAACGACGTACTCGTTTACCGACGACTCGGAGTTACGACGGGCTCCAACGAGTTAAAAAAAAAAATTGTATGCCGTATGAGAACTTGGGTCACGCATCTCATTCTCCTTCTTACAGCCACTCAGTACACTAGCTTTTAAAGTCTCCAAGACCACATATTTGTACAAATTTTAACATGATTGTGTACCCCATAGTACAAGATAGAAGTGCAGCAGCACTTGTATAGGTTTCGTAGCTGACATTTTAAAGCACTCCAGAGCGATTATTATTACAAGAAATAAATCTTAATCTTCATTAATTATTATTATTATTATTATTATTATTATCACCATCAACATACCTTGTTCACTGAGTTTAATCATTTCTTAATTAAGCTGCCACGAGAGAGACAGAATGTAAACACACAGACGAAGAAACCAGCTGATCCCTTTATACTGTGAATTTGTTTTGTATTTCTTTCATTTTCCTCTTGTTGTTTTTCCTCTTCCAAGTGCTGCTGAACTTATAACTTTATCTTGTACTATGGGGTGCACAATAGACGTGCAGCAGCACTTGGAAGAGGAAAAACAAGAGGAAAATGGAAGAAGTACACTGGAAATAAGTCACTCTGACTTTTTTGGGTTATCCTAGGTTCTCTACACATATGCTGCTATGTATGATAATCTATGTAACTGTATTTGTGTATACCTGAATAAACTTACTTAAAGTACACAGTCAAGGGATCAGCTGGTGTTCGTCTGTGTGTTTACATTTTGTCTCTCGTGGCAGCTTAAGAAATTATTATACTCAGTGAACAAGGTATGTTGATGGTGATAATAATAATAATAATAATATTTGTCAGAGGGCTGAAGAGGGGTTGTTGAGGTGGTTTGGTCATTTAGAGAGAATGGATCAAAGTAGAATGACTTGGAGAGCGTATAAATCTGTAGGGGAAGGAAGGCGGGGTAGGGGTCATCCTAGAAAAGGTTGGAGGGAGGGGGTAAAGGAGGTTTTGTGGGCGAGGGGCTTGGACTTCCAGCAAGCATGTGTGAGCGTGTTAGATAGGAGTGAATGGAGATGAATGGTTTTTGGGACCTGACGAGCTGTTGAAGTGTGAGCATGGTAACATTTTGTGAAGGGATTCAGGGAAACCAGTTAATTGATTTAGTTGGACTTGAGTCCTGGCAATGGGAAGTACAATGCCTGCACTTTAAAGGAGGGGTCTGGGATAGTGACAGCTGGGAGGGACTTATTCTCAGCTGTCGTATCTGAGCGACTCTGTAAAGACAGTGATTATGTATGAGTGAGGTGAAAGTGTTGAATGATGATTAAAGTATTTTCTTTTTGGGGATTTTCTTTCTTTTTGGGTCACCCTGCCTTGGTGGGAGACGGCCGACTTGTTGAAAAAAAAAAAATGTAGTTGTTGTAGTTGAGATATGTTGTTGAGGTGGTTTGGTCATTTAGAGAGAATGGATCAAAGTAGAATGACTTCGAAAGCGTATAAATCTGTAGGAGAAGGAAGGGAGGGTAGGGGTCGTCCTCGAAAAGGTTGGAGATAGGGGGTGAAGGAGGTTTTGTGGGCGAGGGGCTTGGACTTCCAGCAAGCATCTGTGTGTGTGTTAGATAGGAGTGAATGGAGATGAATGGTTTTTGGGACCTGATGAGCTGTTGGAGTGTGAGCAGGGTAATGTTTAGTGAAGGTATTCAGGGAAACCGGTTATTATAGATTTAGCCGGACTTGAGTCTTGGAAATGGGAAGTACAATGCCTGCACTTTAAAGAGGGGTCTGGGATATTGACAGTTTGGAGGGACTATTCTAAACTGTCATATCTGAGAGCCTCTGCAAAGACAGTGATTATGTATGAGTGAGGAGAAAGTGTTGAATGATGATGAAAGTATTTCTTTTTGGGGATTTTCTTTCTTTTTGGGTCACCCTGCCTCGATGGGAGACGGCTAACTTGTTAAAAAAAAATAATAATAATAAAATACTATAATTAATAATCACTCTGGGGCGCTGTATAGGTTTGGTAGCTGACATTAAGCACTCCAGAGCGATTGTTATTATCATCATCAATATTATTATTAATTATTGTAAATTATTATAAATAATAATAATAATAAAAGCTATTTTTGCGTTTTTTCTTATGACAAGAGTGATCTAGGCATGTTTCCCCTGATGTAAACAATGTATCTAATCCCAGAGTGGTAGCCTCCACCTCTACCCCACTCATATAATATGGCATATATTATTCATTTCAGCATCTTTATTACAGTTCTAGGGTATTTATTGTGTTTCTGATATAAATTTGGAATAAATGTAATAGATAGATAATCTTTATTACTAATATTAGCGTAATTACACAACTTAATGAAAAAATCTACCAGTGCTTCACACGGAATGGGAAAATCCTAGTTAAGAAATCAAATGTAGGCCGTGCTTACTATATCACGAATGAAAACGAACTGTCCAACTTCCTTCGAGATGCTAACCTTACAGACTGATCAACTTCAATGACCAAATCCTTAGTCTGCGTTAGTGCAACAATTGTACTAGTAACTGCAACCTCACTATCTTATACTTCTCACAAACCTGATTGTATATTAATGTAATTAACTTCAAAATTGTATATTAATGTAATTAACTTCATTTTTTTTTTTTTCAAGAAGTCGGCCGTCTCCCACCGAGGCAGGGTGACCCAAAAAGAAAGAAAATCCCCAAAAAGAAAATACTTTCATCATCATTCAACACTTTCACCACACTCATACATAATCACTGTCTTTGCAGAGGAGCTCAGATACAACAGCTGAGAATTGTCCCTCCCAGCTGTCACTATCCCAGACCCCTCCTTTAAAGTGCAGGCATTGTACTTCCCATTTCCAGGACTCAAGTCCAATTAAATCAATTAACTGGTTTCCCTGAATCCCTTCACAAAATGTTACCCTGCTCACACTCCAACAGATCGTCATGTCCCAAAAACCATTCGTCTCCATTCACTCCTATCTAACACGCTCACACATGCTTGCTGGACGTCCAAGCCCCTCGCTCACAATACCTCCTTTACCCCCTTCCCTCCAACCTTTTCTAGGACGACCCCTACCCCGCCTTCCTTCCCCTACAGATTTATACGGTCTCCAAGTCATTCTACTTTGATCCATTCTCTCTAAATGACCAAACCACCTCAACAACCCCTCTTCAGCCCTCTGACAAATACTTTTAGTAACTCCACACCTTCTCCTAATTTCCACATTCCGAATTTTCTGCATAATATTTACACCACACATTGCCCTTAGACAGGACATCTTTCCCCTGCCTCCAGCCTCCCCCTCGCTAAAAATTTTTAACCCATGCTTCACACCCTATAAGAGTGTTAAAACTATACTTTTATACATTCCCTTTTTTTGCCCCATGGATAACGTTTTTTTCTCCACAGATACCCCAACCCACTCACCCCTTTACTTTTTTCCCCCTTCCTTTAAATTCAGTTTTTGTTTTTTTTTTGGGTATCCAATTTTTCTTATTTAAATCGTTTTTATACCCTCATCACCTTACTCTTATCTATGTTCACTTTTAACTTTCTACCTTACACACTTCCCAAACTGCCCACTAACCCCTTTTCAACTTTTCTTAGA
>WNWK01044978.1:0-14902 GCA_009830355.1 Cherax destructor
TATGCCTCCATTCACTCCTATCAAACACGCTCACACATGCTTGCTGGAAATCCAAGCCCCTCGCACACAAAACTTCCTTTACCCTCCTCCAACCTTTCCTAGGCCGACCCCTACCCTGCCTTCCCTCCACTACAGATTTATACACTCTCGAAGTCACTCTGTCTCGTTCCATTCTCTACATGTCCAAACCACCTCAACAACCCCTCCTCAGCTCTCTGGACAATCGTTTGGTAATCCCGCACCTCCTCCTAATTTCCAAACTCCGAATTTCTGCATTATATTCACACCACAATTGACCTCAGACATGACATCTCCACTGCCTCCAGCCTTCTCCTCGTTGCAACATTCATCACCCATGCTTCACACCCAATAAGAGCGTTGGTATAACTATACTCTCATACATTTCCTCTTTACTTCCATGGACAAGGTTCTTTGTCTCCACAGACTCGAAGTGCTCCACTCACCCTTTCCCCTCATCAATTCTATGATTCACCTCATCCTTCATAGACCCATCCGCCGACATGTCCACTCCCAAATATCTGAATACATTCACCTCCTCCATACTCTCTCCTCCAATCTGATATCCAATCTTTCGTCACCTATTCTTTTTGTTATCCTCATCACCTTACTCTTTCCTATATTCACTTTCAATTTTCTTCTTTTACACACCCTACCAAATTCATCCACCAACCTCTGCAGCTTCTCTTCAGAATCTCCCAAAGCACAGTGTCATCAGCAAAAAGCAACTGTGACAACTCCCACTTTGTATTTGCTTCTTTATCTTTTAGCCCAACACCTCTTGCCAAGACCCTCGCATTCACTTCTCTTACAACCCCATCTATAAATATATTGAACAACCACGGTGACATCACACATCCTTGTCTAAGGCCCACTTTTACTGGGAAATAGTCCCCTTCCCTCCTACACACTCTAACCTGAGCCTCACTATCCTCATAAAAACTCTTCACTGCTTTCAGTAACCTTCCTCCTATTCCATACACCTGCAACATCTGCCACATTGCCCCCTATCTACCCTATCATACGCCTTTTCCAAATCCATAAATGCCACAAAAACATCTTTACCCTATCCAAATACTGTTCACCTATATGTTTCACTGTAAACACTTGGTCTACACACCCCTACCCTTCCTAAAGCCCCTTGTTCATCTGCTATCCTGCTTTCTGTTTTACTCTTAATTCTTTCAATAATAACTCTACCATACACTTTACCAGGTACACTCAACAGACTTATTCCCCTATAATTTTTGCACTCTCTTTTGTCCCCTTTGCCTTTATACAAAGGAACAATACACGCTCTCTGCCAATCCCTAGGTACCTTACCCTCTTCCATACATTTATTAAATAATAGCACCAACCACTCCAAAATTATATCCCCACCTGCTTTTAACATTTCTATCTTTATCCCATCAATCCCAGCTGCCGATTAGGTAAAACTTGCGATTTTGGCTTAAATAGCAACGCTCACCTTGCCATATAAGACAAGTGAAAATTTGTGTATGCAATAATTTCGCCAAAATCATTCTGAACATAACGAAAAAAATATATTTCATTGTGTTTGTTTATTATTAAATTAATGTTAACGTATCTAAAATATATTTAGTTGGGTTAGACTAAATTAAATTGCGCTTGTTGTAATAAGGTTAGGTAGGTTTTCAAAGTTTCTCTTGGTACAAAATTATAAATTCTTACATTAACATAAATGAAAAAAATATATCTTTAAACGTATAAGAGAAAATTTTAGAAAGGACTGAATTTTAGATGAGTTCTTGCTAATTGACCAGTTTTACCTAATCGGCACGACATATATATATATATATATATATATATATATATATATATATATATGTGCAAGAGAGTGTTTCAACCTCATTTTCCTTAGTGCTGGTCTACCAGGATAAACATACTGCAGGCCATCCACGGTAACGGCCGCTCGAAGTTATGAGGTATCTGTAGCTTAGTGTTAACGAGGCGTCAGAGTATGACTCTGCGTAGGTGGAGGGTCAGGTGTCTGGGTTCGAACCCTCTGCTGGCTGATATGTTTGTTAATAGTTTAGCTTATTTCCGAGGACTGCTCCAACACCCCCACTTCCACCAACACTACCTTCACCCCCACCAAACCTCCCTCGACCCCAACCAACAACACCCCCACAACCTAGGGCAACACCCCCACCATACCTCATCTATATAAATATATATTAATTATTCCACACACTAATTACACCACACTAAATTATTACCTCAAAAATCCATTAATTTCAATAGAGAGGAAAAAAACTCACTGGATGATATAACATTTTTGTGATAATGAATTTGTGGATACGTCAGGTGGAGAAATATTTATGGTGGAGCCTTATTATGTTATGGTAATGGTAGTGAGACTATCATGATCACATGGTGATGCTGTGGTAGTGAGACTATCATGATCACATGGTGATACTATGGTAGTGAGACTATCATGATCACATAGTGATGCTATAGTAGTGAGACTATCATGATCACATGGTGATACTATGGTAGTGAGACTATCATGATCACATGGTGATACTATGGTAGTGAGACTATCATGATCACATGGTGATGCTATGGTAGTGAGACTATCATGATCACATGGTGATGCTATGGTAGTGAGACTATCATGATCACATGGTGATGCTGTGGTAGTGAGACTATCATTATCACATGGTGATACTATGGTAGTGAGACTATCATGATCACATGGTGATACTATGGTAGTGAGACTATCATGATCACATGGTGATACTATGGTAGTGAGACTATCATGATCACATGGTGATACTATGGTAGTGAGACTATCATTATCACATGGTGATACTATGGTAGTGAGACTATCATGATCACATGGTGATACTATGGTAGTGAGACTATCATGATCACATGGTGATACTATGGTAGTGAGACTATCATTATCACATGGTGATACTATGGTAGTGAGACTATCATGATCACATGGTGATACTATGGTAGTGAGACTATCATGATCACATGGTGATGCTGTGGTAGTGAGACTATCATTATCACATGGTGATACTATGTTAGAGACTATTATGATCACATGGTGATACTATGGTAGTGAGACTATCATTATCACATGGTGATACTATGGTAGTGAGACTATCATGATCACATGGTGATACTATGGTAGTGAGACTATCATGATCACATGGTGATACTATGGTAGTGAGACTATCATGACCACATAGTGAGGCTATGGTAGTGAGACTATCATGATCACATGGTAATGTTATGGTAATGGTGGCAAGACTTTATTATAATGATCACATGGTGATGTTATGATAATAATCACAGGATGATGCTATGATAATGATCACACAGTGCTGTTTGGCATGGTCGCATGATGTTGCTATGATAATGGTCGCATGATGCTGCTATGACAGTGGTCACATGGTGCTCCTATGGTAGTGGTCACATGGTGCTCCTATGGTAGTGGTCACATGTTGCTCCTATGATAGTGGTCGCTTGATGATCCTATGGTAGTGATCACATGGAGCTCCTATGGTAGTGATCATATAAGAACATAAGAATGGAGGAACACTGCAGAAGGCCTACTGGCCCATACAAGGCACGTCCTTATCAAAACCACCACTACCTGAGAATTTACTCCAGTACTCACGACACCAATCAAACCCAGCCCCTCCCACTCATATATTTGTCCAATCTCTTTTTAAAGCCACCCAAGGTCCTAGCCTCTATCACCCTACTCGGAAGATTGTTCCACGCATCTACAACTCTGTTCGAAAACCAGTACTTGCCTATGTCCTTTCTAAATCTAAATTTATCCAATTTAAATCCGTTATTTCTGGTTCTTACTTGGTTCGATATCCTCAGTATTTTATTAATATCTCCTTTGTTTATGCCCATCATCCACTTGTACACCTCGATGATATCTCCCCTCATTCTACGTCTCTCCAGAGAGTGGAGATTCAATGCTCTAAGTCTATCTTCATAAGGGAGATTTCTTATACTGTAAATCATTTTAGTCATTCTTCTTTGTATGTTCTCCAACGAATCTATATATGGTCAAGACAGCATCATGATGCTATGGTAATTATGCTAACACTTCATAATGATCTCATTATGCAGCAATGGTAATGGTGTAAAAGCGGTGCTATGGTAATGACATGGTAATTTACTAAATATAAATGCCATTCGTTATGTAAAATACACTGTGGGTATTTAACAAGAAGAATTATTTGAGAATTGAGACGCTTGTATGAGAGGTGAGGCAAGACTGACTGGTGTGAGTACTCATACCACACAAGCTGCTGACTAGTACTATACATGACTGACTGGTGTGAGTACTCATACCACACAAGCTGCTGACTAGTACTATACATGATTGACTGGTGAGTACTCATACCACAAGCTGCTGACTAGTACCATAATGATGACTGGTGTGAGTACTACACCACACAAGCTGACTAGTACCATACATGACTGACTGGTGAGTACTCATACCACAAGCTGCTGACTAGTACTATACATGACTGACTGGTTGAGTACTCACACACACAAACTGCTGACTAGTACCATACATGACTGACTGGTTGAGTACTCACACACAAGCTGCTGACTAGTACCATACATGACTGACTGGTGTGAGTACTCATACCACACAAGCTGCTGACTAGTACTATACATGATTGACTGGTGTGAGTACTCATACCACACAAGCTGCTGACTAGTACCATACATGACTGACTGGTGTGAGTACTCACACCACACAAGCTGCTGACTAGTACCATACATGACTGACTGGTGTGAGTACTCATACCACACAAGCTGCTGACTAGTACTATACATGACTGACTGGTGTGAGTACTCACACCACACAAACTGCTGACTAGTACCATACATGACTGACTGGTGTGAGTACTCACACCACACAAGCTGCTGACTAGTACCATACATGACTGACTGGTGTGAGTACTCACACCACACAAGCTGCTGACTAGTACTATACATGATTGACTGGTGTGAGTACTCACACTACACAAGCTGCTGACTAGTACCATACATGACTGACTGGTGTGAGTACTCACACCACACAAGCTGCTGACTAGTACCATACATGACTGACTGGTGTGAGTACTCACACCACACAAGCTGCTGACTAGTACCATACATGACTGACTGGTGTGAGTACTCACACCACACAAGCTGCTGACTAGTACCATACATGACTGACTGGTGTGAGTACTCACACCACACAAGCTGCTGACTAGTACCATACATGACTGACTGGTGTGAGTACTCACACCACACAAGCTGCTGACTAGTACCATACATGACTGACTGGTGTGAGTACTCACCACCTACTACCATAAGCACTGACTAGTACTAAAGTACACATACATGACTGACTGGTGTGAGTACTCACACCACACAACTGCTGACTAGTACCATACATGACTGACTGGTGTGAGTACTCACACCACACAAGCTCTGACTAGTACCATACATGACTGACTGGTGTGAGTACTCACACCACACAAGCTGCTGACTAGTACCATACATGACTGACTGGTGTGAGTACTCACACCACACAAGCTGCTGACTAGTACCATACATGACTGACTGGTGTGAGTACTCACACACACAAGCTGCTGACTAGTACCATACATGACTGACTGGTGTGAGTACTCACACACACAAGCTGCTGACTAGTACCATCATGACTGACTGGTGTGAGTACTCACACCACACAAGCTGCTGACTAGTACCATACATGACTGACTGGTGTGAGTACTCACACCACACAAGCTGCTGACTAGTACCATACATGACTGACTGGTGTGAGTACTCACACCACACAAGCTGCTGACTAGTACCATACATGAATGACTGGTGTGAGTACTCACACCACACAAGCTACTCTCTAGTGTCATACATAATATTAGTATTAAATAAAATAATAATTCACGTATGTGTAGACAATGATGCAATATAAATAATGCAACATGTAGTATTATTGAAGTTAAATTGTTTTAGATAAAAGTAACTTAACATATGTGTTCTAAAGTACACACACACACACACACACACACACACACACACACACACACAACACACACACACACACACACACACACATACACACACACACACACACACACATACACACACACACACACACACACACAAACACGCACACACACACGAGAGCTATACTTACACTAGTTTACAGTAAAATATTTTGACAATAAAAGGATGTATGGAAGTAGTATACAGTTAGCTGGATATTTACAGTACACTGGAGTGTATCACCCCTTCACACATACTCCCCCCTCCTTCTACTCCTACCACACATACACCGCCCACTTCACTGCTCAATTTCTCCACTCCCCTGCATCACATATCACACTGCCCTCCTCACTCCCCTACATCACATATCTACTACACTCCTCTCACTCTCCTCACTCCTGCATCACATCATCACACTGCCCTCACTCTCACTCCCTACATCACATATACACTGCCTCTCACTCCTATCCAATAACGCCTCCTCTCATCCTCATCACATATACACTGCCCTCACTCACTCACTCCCTCATCACATATACACTGCCCTCCTCCACTCTTACACTGCTCTCATCATCACTATACACTGCCTCACCTCACTCATATACACTGCCTCCATCTGCATCAATCACTGCCTCATCTCTCCCATCACAATAACTCCTCACTCTCCTGCATCACATATACACTGCCCTCACTCTCACTCCCTACATCACACTATACACTGCTCACATCAGCTCTCACTCCCTGCATCACATATACACTGCCCTCACTCTCACTCATCCATAACCCCTCCTGCATCACATATCACACTGCCCTCACTCTCACTCCTGCATCACTATACTGCCTCACTCTCACTCCTGACACATTTCACTGCCTCACTCTCACTCCCCTGCATCACATATACACTGCCCTCACTCTCACTCCCCTGCATCACATATACACTGCCCTCACTCCTCCCATCACATATCACTGCCCTCACTCTCATCACATACACTGCCCTCACTCACTCATACACTCCTCCTGCATCACATATACACTGCCCTCACTCTCACTCCCTACATCACATATACACTGCTCCTACTCTGATCCATCACTCCTCACTCACCCTACATCACATATCACTGCCCTCATCTCATTCCCCTACATCACATATACACTGCCCTCACTCTCACTCCCCTGCATCACATATACACTGCCCTCACTCTCACTCCCCTGCATCACATATACACTGCCCTCACTCTCACTCCCCTGCATCACATATACACTGCCCTCACTCTCACTCCCCTGCATCACATATACACTGCCCTCACTCTCACTCCCCTGCATCACATATACACCGCCTCACTCCCTGTATATCACACAAACCGACCCTTGTCTCTATACCTCCCCCACAGAGACATACATTGTCCCCTCTCTCTATCCACTTTCCTCACACCAACATACACTTGTCTCGTCCACACACAGCATACACCCCCCTCCTCCACACACAGCGTACACCCCCCTCCTCCACAAACAGCGTACACCCCAGTCCTCCACAAACAGCGTACACCCCCTCCTCCACACACAGCGTACACCCCCTCCTCCACACACAGCATACACCCTCCTCCTCCACTCACAGTATATACCCCCCTCCTCCACACACAGCATACACCCCCTTCTCCACACACACACACCGTCCTCCACACACAGCATACAACCCCTCCTCCACACACAGCATACAACCCCTCCTCCACACACAGCATACATCCCTAATCCACACAAGCATACACCCTCCTTCACACACAGCATACATCCTCCTCCACACACAGCATACACCCTCCTCCACACACAGCATACACCCCTCCTCCACCATACAGCATGCACCCTCTCCTTCACACACAGCATACACCCTTCTCCACACACAGCATACACCCCTTCTCCACACATCAGCATACACCCTCCTCCACACAGCATCACCTTCTCCACACACACAGCATACACCCCCTCATCACACACGGTATACACCCTCCTCCACACACAACTCACTCCTCCTCCATACACAGCATCACCCTCCTCCACACAGCATACACCCTCCTCACACAATACCTCCTCCCCACAGAGCATACACCCCTCCTCCACACACAGCATACACCCCTCCTCCACAAACATACACCCCTCCTCCACACAGAGCATACACCCCTCCTCCACATACAGCATACACCCTCCTCCACACACCCATACACCCCTCCTCCACACACAACATACACCCCTCCTCCACACACAGCATACACCCTCCTCCACTCACAACATACACCCTCTTCCACACAGGCATACACCTCCTCCACATACAGCATACACCCTCCTCCACACACATACACCCTCCTCCACACAGCATACACCCTCCTCCACACACAGCATACACCCCTCCTCCACACACAGCATCACCCCTCCTCCACACAACATATACCCTCCTCCACACACACATACACCTCCACACATCCCTCCTCCACACACAGCATCACCCTCCTCCACACAGCATCACCCCTCCTCACACACACATACATACACCACCACCTCACACCAACATACACCCCTCCTCCACACACAGCATACCCTCCTCACACAACTCACCCCTCCTCCACACAGCATACCCTCCTCCACACAACATACACCCTCCTCACACACAGCATCACCCCTCCTCCACACACAGCATACACCCTCCTCCACCACAGCATCACCCTCCTCCACACACAGCATACACCACCTCCTCCACACCAGCATACACCCCTCCTCCACACACAGCATACCCTCCTCCACACAACATATCCCTCCTCCACACACATACCCCTCCTCACACACAACATACCCTCCTCCACACACTACACCCTCCTCCACACACATACACCCTCCTCCACACAGTATCACCCCTCCTCCACACACACATAACCCTCTCCACACAACATACCTCCTCACACACAACACCCCTCCTCCCCACAGCATACACCCCCCTCCACACAGCATCACCCGTCACCCTCCTCCACACACCCTCCTACAAATCCCCTGATGAAGTGTTCAGTATCAAACAAGATTATCATTAAAGGAACAAATCACTTGAGACAGGACAGCTAATACAACACAAGTTTACCAGTACTATATTCCTGCTTGTGTGGCTGTGGGAGGGTGTGGGAGGGTGGGAGGTGTGGGGGAGGGTGTGGGAGGGTGTGGGAGGGTGGGAGGGTGTGGAGGGTGGGAGGGTGTGGGAGGTGTGGGAGGGTGTGGGAGGGTGTGGGAGGGTGTGGGAGGGTGTGGGAGGGTGGGAGGGGTGGGAGGTGTGGGAGGGTGTGGGAGGGTGTGGGAGGGTGTGGAGGTGTGGGAGGTGGGAGGGTGTGGGAGGGTGTGGGAGGGTGTGGGAGGGTGTGGGAGTGTGGGAGGGTGTGGAGGGTGGGAGTGGTGAGGAAGTGTGGAGTGGTGTGGGAGTGTGGAGGGTGAAGTGTGGGAGGGTTGAAGTGGTGGGATGGGGAAGTGGGGAGAGTGGGAGGTGGAGGGTGTGAGTTTAGGCGTGTTGATGATAGGGGTAACAAGAGGGAGTAGGGAGTGTGGGGAATGATGTGGGGGGCATGGGAGAAAATAGGGAGAGGGTATGGAGACGTGTTGGATGAGTTATTAAGAGAGGAGAGGAGTGTGGGAGGAGTGAAAGGAATAAAGAGGACGGATAATGAAAATGCTGGAGAGGTTATAATAAGAGAGAATTCGAAATAAGTAATAAAGGACGATAATGAAAAAATAAGTGGCACGTTGTCGGAGGAGATGGTGTGAAGGTGTGGAAAGGGGATGTAGGTGTAGAGGAAGATGTTGAAAGGGAAGAGAGAAGGAAACGGATTAGAGAGGTGGAAGTAGAGCACTTGATAATTACACAGTGGGAACAAAAGCTAGCCGTGTTTCCCCGTTATATTCCACCACATGGGATAGTGCTGACATATAGTGTAGAAATGTGTCAGCCTGAGTTGGCAGACTTCAGCAGTGTCAACCTGAGCTGGCAGACTTCAGCAGTGTCAACCTGAGTTGGCAGACTTCAGCAGTGTCAACCTGAGTTGGCAGACTTCAGCAGTGTCAACCTGAGTTGGCAGACTTCAGCAGTGTCAACCTGAGCTGGCAGACTTGAGCAGTGTCAACCTGAGTTGGCAGACTTCAGCAGTGTCAACCTGAGCTGGCAGACTTCAGCAGTGTCAACCTGAGTTGGCAGACTTCAGCAGTGTCAACCTGAGTTGGCAGACTTCAGCAGTGTCAACCTGAGATGGCAGACTTCAGCAGTGTCAGCCTGAGCTGGCAGACTTCAGCAGTGCAATGAAGATATCACCAAGCCTTCCACTGAGTTCAGCAGCTCCAGCGGTATCAAAGGTATCCTTCCAGCAGAGCTGCACTGACAGCTGCACCTCACCTCTCCACCACCTGTCAAAAATACTATAAATCCTCAAGTGGGGATTAAGGTAAACTCTCCAGAATGATACACGTCTTGGTGTACACCTCTTCTTGAAGAGCAAGATTAAGAGTGACGAGGTGGAGGGTCACAAGGAATATCCAACCATTAAGATATTTCACGAGGAAATATTCACGAGGAATATTCAACTATTTAAATATTACACAAATAACCCACACATAGGAGAGATGAGCTTACCACGACGTTTCGGTCAGACTTGGACCATTAACAAAGTCACACTGACACACTACCTGGAGGGTGATAAGAGTTCTGGAAGGAGGGAATGGTGAGGCGGTGCTGCTATCAGAGTACTGCTGGCAGAGTACTGCTGGCAGAGTACTGCTGGCAGAGTACTGCTAGCAGATTACTGCTGGCAGAGTACTACTAGCAGTGCTGCTAGCAGAGTACTGCTGGCAGAGTACTGCTAGCAGAATACTGCTGGCAGAGTACTACTAGCAGAGTACTCAACTCCCACAACACTCCAACTCCCACACCACTCCAACTCCCACAACACTCCAACTCCCACACCACTCCAACTCCCACACCACTCCAACTCCCACACCACTCCAACTCCCACACCCTCCAACTCCCACACCACTCCAACTCCCACACCACTCCAACTCCCACACCACTCCAACTCCCACACCACTCCAACTCCCACACCACTCCAACTCCCACACCACTCCAACTCCCACACACTCCAACTCCACACCACTCCAACTCCACACCACTCCAACTCCCACACCACTCCAACTCCCACACCACTCCAACTCCCACCACTCCAACTCCACACCTCCAACTCCACAACCAACTCCCACACCACTCCAACTCCCACACCACTCCAACTCCCACACCACTCCAACTCCCACACCACTCCAACTCCACACCACTCCAACTCCCACAACACTCCAACTCCCACCACTCCAACTCCACACCACTCCAACTCCCACACACTCCAACTCCCACAACACTCCAACTCCACACCACTCCAACTCCCACACACTCCAACTCCCACACACACTCCAACTCCCACAACACTCCAACTCCACCACTCCACCTCCAACTCTCACACCACTCCAACTCCCACACCACTCCAACTCCCACACCACTCCAACTCCCACACCACTCCAACTCCCACAACACTCCAACTCCCACACCACTCCAACTCCCACACCACTCCAACTCCCACACCAACACCCAACCTCCTCCACAACACTCCAACTCCACAACACTCCAACTCCCACAACACTCCAAACTCCCACACCACTCCAACTCACACAACACTCCAACTCCCACCACTCCAACTCCCACACCATTCCAACTCCCACAACACTCCAACTCCCACACCACTCCAACTCCCACACCACTCCAACTCCCACAACACTCCAACTCCCACAACACTCCAACTCCCACACCACTCCAACTCCCACAACACTCAAAAAAAAATCGTGATAAATTCTTCATCTCGTTCAATGAATAAGCGAGGAGGGGGAGGGGAAATGAGGGGGAAGGGGAGAGATGGAGGAGGGGAGGAGGGGAAGGGGGGGAAGCAGTCGGCCGCGTAACTTTTAATTAAGCGGCCATAAAAACACGACAAATCAACTTGCTTCTGCCTCATTAGTAAGCCGACAACAGCTGAGAGGGGAGGGAGGGAGGGGGAGAGGGAGGGAGGGAGGGGGAGAAAAATAAAGGGGGAAAAGGGAAGGGGAGATAAGGGGTAAATGGAGAGGGGTGAAGTTTATAAAAGGGTGAGGGGAAAGTGGTGAGAGGGAGTGATGAGGAATGAAGGGGAAAAATGGAGAGGGAGGAAGAAAATGGAGGGGTGGAGAAGGAAAGTAGGATGGAGGAGGCTACTGGGAGTATAGTGAGGGAGTTAGAAGGAAGGAATGAGAATGAGAAACTGGAGAAGAAAATGTAAGAAATGTGAGAGAACGAGGGAGAAGGTGAGAGAACAGAGGGAAGGTGAGAGAATGGAGAGGGAAGGTGAGAGAATAGAGAGGGAAGGTGAGAGAACAGAGAGGGAAGGTGAGAGAATAGAGAGGGAAGGTGAGAAAACAGAGAGGGAAGGTGAGAGAATAGAGAGGGAAGGTGAGAGAACAGAGAGGGAAGGTGAGAGAACAGAGAGGGAAGGTGAGAATATATAGAGAGGAAGGATATTTCATATTTTTTATATTTTTCCATCCTGTGGAGGGTAGCACAAGAACAAATGGATACACAAGAGGCCTAAGAACTAGGCCTCAAAAGAGTCACCTGGAGTACATCTAGATTTATATCTACAATTGTCTCAATTGTTACAAGCAAATTTAAGAAATTTTCTTAATATGTCTACCATCTTATTTTCATTAATAAGATATCCTGACATATCACATACTTTACCTTATTATGCAACATATAAAGCCGTCCCCCAGGTCATGGTGGACATGCAGGGGTCATGCAACACCTGGGGTAATGGAAGGCAATCAGGTTTGATCCGAGGAAATGGAAGGTCTAGTTACTTGGATCAAGAGCCCTCACCAGCATCAAGGCCCCGCCCATGATGTCAAAGTGATCATGATGCTGACCACATACATTAATCTGCAAGTAGATAGGTTATAATTTGTCAGACTGCCAGAAGTGCTTGTAACCAAGACTCAACCTGGCTACTACAACATCAGTCAGTGTGTCAGACTGCCAGAAGTACTTGTAACCAAGACTCAACCTGGCTACTACAACACCAGTCAGTGTGTCAGACTGCCAGAAGTACTTGTAACCAAGACTCGACCTGGCTACTACAACACCAGTCAGTGTGTCAGACTGCCAGAAGTACTTGTAACCAAGACTCAACCTGGCTACTACAACACCAGTCAGTGTGTCAGACTGCCAGAAGTGCTTGTAACCAAGACTCAACCTGGCTACTACAACACCAGTCAGTGTGTCAGACTGCCAGAAGTGCTTGTAACCAAGACTCAACCTGGCTACTACAACATCAGTCAGTGTGTCAGACTGCCAGAAGTGCTTGTAACCAAGACTCAACCTGGCTACTACAACATCAGTCAGTGTGTCAGACTGCCAGAAGTACTTGTAACCAAGACTCACCTGGCTACTACAACACCAGTCAGTGTGTCAGACTGCCAGAAGTGCTTGTAACCAAGACTCAACCTGGCTACTACAACACCAGTCAGTGTGTCAGACTGCCAGAAGTACTTGTAACCAAGACTCGACCTGGCTACTACAACACCAGTCAGTGTGTCAGACTGCCAGAAGTGCTTGTAACCAAGACTCAACCTGGCTACTACAACACCAGTCAGTGTGTCAGACTGCCAGAAGTGCTTGTAACCAAGACTCAACCTGGCTACTACAACACCAGTCAGTGTGTCAGACTGCCAGAAGTGCTTGTAACCAAGACTCAACCTGGCTACTACAACACCAGTCAGTGTGTCAGACTGCCAGAAGTGCTTGTAACCAAGACTCACCTGGCTACTACAACACCAGTCAGTGTGTCAGACTGCCAGAAGTGCTTGTAACCAAGACTCGACCTGGCTACTACAACACCAGTCAGTGTGTCAGACTGCCAGAAGTGCTTGTAACCAAGACTCAACCTGGCTACTACAACACAGTCAGTGTGTCAGACTGCCAGAAGTAGCTTGTAACCAAGACTCGACCTGGCTACTACAACACCAGTCAGTGTGTCAGACTGCCAGAAGTGCTTGTAACCAAGACTCAACCTGGCTACTACAACACCAGTCAGTGTGTCAGACTGCCAGAAGTCTTGTAACCAAGACTCAACCTGGCTACTACAACACCAGTCAGTGTGTCAGACTGCCAGAAGTAATTGTAACCAAGACTCACCTGGCTACTACAACATCAGTCAGTGTGTCAGACTGCCAGAAGTGCTTGTAACCAAGACTCGACCTGGCTACTACAACATCAGTCAGTGTGTCAGACTGCCAGAAGTGCTTGTAACCAAGACTCGACCTGGCTACTACAACACCAGTCAGTGTGTCAGACTGCCAGAAGTACTTGTAACCAAGACTCAACCTGGCTACTACAACACCAGTCAGTGTGTCAGACTGCCAGAAGCTTGTAACCAAGACCGACCTGGCTACACAACACCAGTCAGTGTGTCAGACTGCCAGAAGACTTGAACCAAGACTCAACCTGGCTACTACAACACCAGTCAGTGTGTCAGACTGCCAGAAGTATTGTAACCAAGACTCGACCTGGCTACAAACACCAGTCAGTGTGTTCACATTGCAAGTTGCTCCTTATGTTTTAAATTACTTCGGTTATCATAGTGAAATGCACTCAGGCTTTAGCAGCTTTCCCATCACATGACACTCCCATTATTTTTTTCTCTTAATCATTCCAAGTTTGACTCAGATATAA
>WNWK01044979.1:0-14902 GCA_009830355.1 Cherax destructor
TTACCTGTACATTGTTCCAATCAATGTGTCTAAGTTAAAATCTCCCATTAACACAACATTTTCATATCTAGACGCCTTATGAATTTCGTCCCATAGCAGCTTACTGCGCTCCCTATCCAGGCTTGGGGGCCCGTAAATCACACCCAAAATTAATTTTCACGACCCTCGAGAAACTGTAGCTAAACAGATTCTGTATCCGCTGTTTCTAATCTTATATCTTGTCTAACACAACAATTTAAATTATCTCTGACATACATCCCACTCCTCCACCCTTCCTGTTGACCCTATCAGTGTGGAATAGTTTGTAACCCTGAATGTTGCACTCGGAAGGCATTTCTCTATCTTTCAGGTTGAACCAGGTCTCTGTTATAGCAATAATATCTATATTACCTGCACTTGCAAGTAATCTTAGCTCATCTATCTTATTTCTTAGACTCCTACTATTTGTATAGTAAACCTTAAGGGAGCTAGTCACTCGTTGCCCTCTACTATCTCTCTTTGTTTGTTGATCAATTGTTTTGCATTTACAAACAACTTTATTTTGAATCTTATCTTTTAAACATAACCCTGGGGTATCCTGGTAATATCTGCTGTTTCCAGGCCTAATACCACAGCCTGATTGTTTCCCACAAACACCCATACCTCTATAATCTATCTGCAGCAATCGCATCTGCTAGAAAAATGACAGGATGGATAATGAGAACCTTCAAAACCAGGGATGCCAAGCCCATGATGACACTTTTCAGGTCGCTTGTTCTATCTAGGCTGGAATATTGCTGCACACTAACTGCACCTTTCAAGGCAGGTGAAATTGCTGACCTACAAAATGTGCAGAGAACCTTCACGGCACGCATAACTGCGATAAACCACCTCAATTACTGGGAACGCTAGAAGTTCCTAAATCTGTACTCCCTAGAACGCATGCGGGAGAGATACATTATTATATACACTTGGAAAATCCTAGAGGGACTAGTACCAAACTTGCACACGAAAATCACTCCCTACGAAAGCAAAAGACTCGGCAGACGATGCAACATCCCCCCAATGAAAAGCAGGGGTGCCAATAGCACGTTGAGAGACAACACAATAAGTGTCAGGGGCCCAAGACTGTTCAACTGCTTCCCAGCTTACATAAGGGGATTACCAATAGACCCCTGGCTGTCTTCACGCAGGCACTGGACAGGCACCTAAAGTCGGTACCTGACCAGCCAGGCTGTGGTTCGTACGTTGGACTGCGTGCGGCCAGCAGTAACAGCCTGGTTGATCAGGTCCTGATCTACCATGAGGCCTGGTCACAGACCGGGCAGCGGGAGCGTTGACCCCTGGATCTCTCTCCATGTAAACTCCAGGTAAACTGGCTTACTCTGGCTACTAGGTAAACACCAGTAGTTCTCTCCCGGGATGGCAGGGGGTGGGGGGGATGTGCCGACTGTCAAAACACCGAGTAGTTTGAGAAAGAGACTTACTACTCGTTTACCCATAAAAATTAATATACAAAATACAGTACTCTTACTCCTCACAACTACCGCTCAGCAATTGGCTGGATATATGAAAATAAGCATCCTGCTCTGTTCTCTACGTGAGTCCAAGACCACCAAACCCTCAGGTACAGTTAATATATCCGAGGAATTGGGTATCTCTTCTTATCTTGCTCATTAAGTAGATTGCAATCCACAATCAAGTGTAAGGTACACTGGTAACCGTTTCATATACGGTGGTATAGGGCAAGTGACGTGAATAATCTCTTGAACCGGTCAAGTGTCGTTTTCCACGAGTTATGTACCTACCCTCATGTCAGCCCAGATTTCATTCAGTGACCAGTTACACTCTAAAATTCAGCCTTTTAATGAACCAGGAACCAGGTGTCATCAAGGACATCAAACTGGTAAGTATACAACTAGGGGTTATATTGACTGCCACCTGTCAATATCACACCTGTGGAGGTGTTCACTATCTACTTCATAGAGCATGTGGAGAGTCTGACAGGCTCTTGGTGAAAAGACTGACACTAACAGAGTCAGTCGAGTATACACTCGAACGACAATGTTAATTAACCAGCATTGTTCCATGAACCAGTGTGGAAACATTAAGACGTGTTTCCTTAAGGCACCTGCTGTCCATGTTCACCTATCAGTAAAATAGTTACCTGAGTGTTAGTCGACTGGTGTGGGTAGCATCCTGAGACAAAATTGACCTAATTTGCTCGAAATGCTCTGCATAACAAGGGGGTGTCTATACAGTAGTATGTAATTGATGTCAGCTACGCCTGTATACCTTGTACATGTACTTGTAGTAATAAATATTATTATTATTATTATTATGAACCATTGGTGGTTCAGTGAATCAGTGGTGGTTCCATGGACCACTGCACAGTGGATATCATTGACTATCAATGATAGTGTATCTTAATTATGTAAATTAGGTGATCCTTCAGTAGTAAATTAGACGTCTTTGTCTCTGTAATTTGTTGTATATACGGCATTGTTCAGAGCATGAGAAGAGGAGGTCACTCCCTTCTCCCTGTGATGTGGGAAGAAACGTTTATAACGCCCATAGTAATAGCAAAATGGCTCTCAGCCACTTGGTGTTCCCTAGCCATGGGGTACAACCCCACACCCCTGGGCACGGCCTGTGGATGTTGCAGAGCTGCAAGGAATACCCAGACCAAGTAAGCTGGCAATAGTGTAGGCCTCTCGGAGATGGCCTACTCACATCTCCTCTCCCATGGTCTCAGCCCATGTGGGTTTTGCTTATATTAACAGACCAGCTGGTCACTGGATCAGCTGAGTACATACTGAACCACTTTTCCTGCCTGACAGATGTCAATAGAATGGGTCTACTCATCAACATATTAATATATCTGCCGTCTAATAAATGTGTGATATGGGATAATAATGTTTTCGGTACATTTATTTAAGTCATCGCTAAGTCGAAGCAGTGTCAGTATCCTGTCATGTCTGTCAGGTGATTGTGACAATGTATTATCTTTGATATCATGTCTGTCAGCTGAGTCACAAGCCAGGCGGAAAATTATGTAAACTCTTCCTCGAAGCTTTTTTTTTTTATTATTGACTGTGATTATTACATAGAAGCAAGCTTGCCTGTTGACTTCAGTACGTTGGACAGGTGTATATGAATATATACTAATTATCTTCAGATGTTGTTACTCATTACATATAAACTACTCCTCACATATAAAGTCTGTCCATAAAGTCTATCCGTGTTAAGGAAGTCCTTTGGCAAGTGTGTGTGATATATAGTCAGTAATTGTCAGTTTCCTTAAAATGTTCGATTTGTTTCACAACTTAAATCTGAAATACAAGATGTGTATCTTCAGTGACAGCATCAGAGAGCTGGACTAACATATTCATCAAAGCCTCTTATTTGACGTGTGCTTCAAACATCTATTCAGTTATATGCTTGAGAGAGTAGAGAGATTCATTTAAGTGTTTTTTGTGGACTTTCTAGACTTATACTGGTGTCATCACTCTTGAAAGTGGAGTTTAACTTCGTGAATATTGCCAGAGCATTGTTTAAACAGAGTGAGCATCAGCTGTAATGATTGACGACATTCAGATATGACGATTGCTCAGCATTTATGAAGATGTAAGTAAATATGTGTCCTGCCCTGATCTTTCCACGAGTCAAACACCATCAAGCCTTCAGATACAGTTAATATGCCTGAAGGATCAGTTAAACTTTCTCTCCTTACTTTGTTTATTAAGGAGACTGCAATCCGTTATTTAATGCATCAGCGAGCATCTACCATCATGCTAGCCCAAGCTTCATTCAGCGAGCAATTATGCTGGAACGTTCATTTGGGAAATGAACCACGAACCAGGTGTCATCAAGGACATCAAAGTGATAAGTGTACTGTACAACTAAATGCATTAGCGACAGCCACCTGTGAAGGAGGTATCCAATGTTTACTTGATAGAACATATGAATAGGCTGGCTGGTTCCTGATTAATAGACTGGCATTTATTAACAGAGTCAGTCGAGTATACACACACAAAATCCTCCACAGTACCGACAATGTGGATTGTGATTGTACTTGCGTGAATGTACGAATGTACACTTTTTTTGTGTGTATCTGTGTATATATTATTATCCATATGACTGATTACATGTACTGATTACATGTACTCTTTTGTCTATTTATAAAAGTGTATACATACATGTTTGGGTTTGTAAGTATATGAGTACGTATTCTCATACTCATCTAATTGTACTCAATTAATTGTGGTTGCAGGGGTCAAGTCCAGCCGCTCGACTGGTCTCTACCGACTTCATTCTCTCCTTGCTGTGTGAGCCCTATCATACACGTTCTTATAGCTATGTGTGGATTCTGCCTCTACCATTTCTTTGTCTAGGTCATTCCACTTCCCGACGACTCTAAAGCTAAATAAATATTTCTTAATATCCTTGTGATTCGTCTATGCTTTTAACTTCCACCTGTGACCTCGTGTACATGAGACCCATCTCTCAAACGGACTTTCCCTATCCACCCTTTGAATTCCTCTGAGTATTTTGTACGCAGTAATCATGTTACCACTGGTTCTTCTGTTCTTTATTAACATTATGTTTATCTTCTCCAGCATTTCCTCATAGTTTATACCCCTGAACTCCAGGACTAGTTTCACTGCAAACTTTTGCACTTTTTCCAGCTACACATGTTTTACCAGATGCAGGTTCCATACTGGGGTTATATTCTCCAAGATAGGCTTGACATTTGCCATATATAAGGTCGTGAATGCCTCCCTCCCTGTTGATGTTCCTGAAAGCTATCCTAAATTTGCCAGTCTCTCGTTTGCTGCAGCAATTATTCGGTTGAAATGCTCAGAGCTGTGCTCACCCAGAGGTTCTTCTCTTTCAGAGAGGTTTGTACTCGTTGCATGTGGAGCTTGTACACTGTTTCTAGACGTCTTTGCCCTTCTCTGAATTTTATAATTTTACTTTTGCTTGGGTGAAATTTCAGTAGCTCCTTGTCAAACTAATTATGTACCTTGTCTAGATCCATTTGTTTTCTGTCCTGGTCTACTCCTTTTGTTCTCATTAGTTTCACATCATCTCTAAAAAGGGATACCTCTAACTCGATTTCCTCTGCCTTGTCGTTTACATACACAAGAAACAGTACTGGTTCAAGTACTGACTTTTATGGAACACCACTCATCACAATCGACCACTCCAACACCTTTTTCCTGACAGTAACCCGTTGCTTTCTTCCTATTAATATTCCTTGATCCAATGTAGTTCTTTCTCTGTAATTCCTGCCTGCTCCTCTAACATTTGTGACAGTCTATTTTGGGGTAGTGTATCGAATGCCTTCTTGCCGCCTAACTTTCGTTACCTTATCATTGATATCTAGCAGATCTATGCTGGGTGTTGTTGATGAATTCACTTCTTTCCACAATTTTCTACATAATCTGCTCCTTTCTATAATCTTCTCCCTAACCATACATACTGTGCTTGTTAGTGACGGATCTGTGTAGTTCAGTGCCTAATATATGTCCCCATTTTTTAAATATTGGTACTACATTCGCTGTTTTCCAGACCTCTAGCAGCTGTCTTTCAATCGATATGTTGAAGATCACTGCTAGTGAATAGCGTTCCAATACCTCACTAAGGAATCGTTCAACACTCTGTACACTATATACGTCAGGCCCATACTGGAGTATGCAGCACCAGTTTGGAACCCACACCTGGTCAAGCACGTCAAGAAATTAGAGAAAGTGCAAAGGCTTGCTACAAGACTAGTCCCAGAGCTAAGGGGATTGTCCTACGAAGAAAGGGTAAGGGAAATCGGCCTGACGACACTAGAGGACAGGAGGGTTAGGTGAGACATGATAACGACATATAAAATACTGCGATGAATAGATAAGGTGGACAGAAACAAGATGTTCCAGAAATGGGACACAGAAACAAGGGGTCGCAATTGGAAGTTGAAGACTTCTATGAGTCAAAGGGATGTTAGGAAGTATTTCTTCAGTCATACAGTTGTCAGGAAGTGGAATAGCCTAGAAAGTGACGTAGTGGAGGCAGGAACCATACATAGTTTTAAGATGAGGCTTGATAAAGCTCATGGAGCAGGGAGATAGAGGACATAGTAGTAATCAGTGAAGAGGCGGGGCCAGGAGCTATGACTTGACCCCAGCAACCACAAATAGGTGAGTACACAGTTCCTCTGTTCCCTGTCGCAGAAGCCATAGAGAGATTTTTGTCTTTGAGGTATCTGTTTCTCTCAGTGTTTTCTTCACCTCTGTTCCCTTTGTTTGCAATGTGTCCAGTATTCGTAGGTGTACTCTTTCTCTTTGACTTTCTAATAATTATTCTGATTCCACTCAAAATACCCCTATAAATATTTTGTTCAGCTCCTCATAGGTTTTAATAATTTCTCATATTCGATGTCCCTTATATCAGAGTCACATAGGGTGAACACTAGTCCAGCTTCGCCAGTTCATCACCTCCTCTCTCCCTAGTTGTGTCCCTGACATGTTGACACTTGAGGTTTTCTATTGCCACCTCCAACAACTTAGCTCTCCACATTTACAGTCCTCCATGTGGCTCCAGACGTTTGCAGTTTGTTCTCTTATCGTTGAAGCTTCCCATGATCAGTAATTATGCATTACCCATGTAGGCTCTTCTGGTTATCTTTGCTATTGTGTCCACCATTTCCCTGTTGTTGTTCTCGTACTCCTGCCTGGATCTCCGGCTGTTGAGGGGAAGGTTTTACATCTGTATTATTATCACCTTGGCTCCTCGGTTCTGAGTGTCCATATTAATTAGTCTATTTCATTCGGAACTTTGTGTTTCCCTGGGGTTGAGCTTCCACAAGGTGTGGCTGAGTGTGGTGTTTCCCTGGGATTGAGCTTCCACAAGGTGTGGCTGAGTGTGGTGTTTCCCTGGGGTTGAGCTTCCACAAGGTGTGGCTAAGTGTGGTGTTTTCCTGGAGGTAGAGCTTCTACAAGGTGTTGCTGAGTGTGGTGTTTTCCTGGAGATAGAGCTTCCACAAGGTGTTGCTGAATATGGTGTTTTCCTGGAGGTAGAGCTTCTGCACCTATCATTACTTTCACTGGTTCTTCTGCCTGTCTTCAAAAGTTTATTATTCTCTCCCTGAGTTGTTTCCTCTCGACGTACACAGTAGGGGTTTCTGTCTCAAGATCCGATCTCGTTCTGTTTCTGATGGGTCAGCCTGGCCAGCCGTATTTTGTCCCGTGCATACTTCACTATTCTCTTAAAATTATCCACTTCAGCCTCAACACCTGTTTGTTCAATGATGTTTGGAATATACCTTTCATCTGCTGCCAAATATCTTATTAGATGTCGTCTCTTGAGGCTCCTGGAAGACATGAATAATCAGACAGCACCCTATCATGCCAGTTGCTTTGCTGATCCTCATATCTTCACCTTCTGAATTTCAAAGAGCATTTCCACAAGTTTTCTTTGCCCTCTCTGCCCTCCCTTCTGGCTCTCCATCTGTTATATTTTTTACTATCCCCACCACATGCTTCCTTTCATCTCCACTAGTTCTGCCTTCATCTTTTTGAGGCCTTCCAGGCTATACACCTTTTCCTCAGTGACAATAACGTTTTTCTCTTGTGCCTCACATGCTTCCAATACTCCCTTCACCTTACCCTCCATCTCTATGAGAAGAGTGAGGATATTTTTCCCCACTCTTCTTCCATCATGTCTTTGAACCCAGTTATAAACATATTCTCTGACTATGGAATTCTGACTGTTCCTCCTCAACATTGTCACCCTTTTTATTCAGCCTGTTTTTTTTTTTTTTTTCATTTTACTACTTTTGAGTTTTGCCACTGCCCACAGTGGGAGAAAACTCAACTCTAGTTTGTATGTGTGTGTGTGTGTGTGTGTCTACTCACCTAATTGTACTCACCTAATTGTGGTTGCAGGGTTCGATACTTAGCTCTTGGCCTCGCCTCTTCACTGTCCTCTACTGGGTCTCTTCTCTCCCTGCTCCATGAGCTTTATCATACCTTGTCTTAAAGCTATGTATGGTTCTGTGTGTGTGTGTGTGTGTGTGTGTGTGTGGTTTATCCCTGATTCACAATTAGTCTGCTAATTCGTACACTAGAAAATGACTGTTAACACATTTTAAGCTGTTATTCTTTTTATGTAAACTTTTATAATCCTGTTATTCCTTTGTGTACTTATCTTATACGCAAAATAGCGGCACAGCATATTTAATTTGACACTTGATTAAACAATACTAATTATCACAGGACTTTTTTTGCTCAGCTTGTTATCTCTTATGTAATTACTGATCGACTGATAGAAAATGTGGTGACTGGAAACAGTAATCCCAGTCCTAGCTCACAGTAATTACAGCTGGAACTCTCCAACGGTGTATGCTCGCCTCCGCTAAACTTATCACTCCACAACCACCATCTACTAGATGACTACCTAGACGGAAAGATAGAAAACAGGAGCATATTTCTATCATTTATGAAAGAAGTATCCTGAGTTCTCTAGTTGTATCTACCGCTGCTTCAGCCTAAGTTCTGGCAGCATGGAGCAGAGACACCCGTCCCAGGCCAGCTAACTTGAAGGGAAGGGGGAAAGGGAGAGGTAAAGAAATATGTATATAACTTTGCCAAACCTGTTATCCTCTAATAGGTGTGTCATCTTATCATCCTTGACTTGATCCTATATCTAATTGTTATAAAAAAGAAGTCATGGCCCTTGAAAAAAAAAAAAAACGTTGCCCTCTGAGCCTCCAATGATGTCTTCAGAGATTTTCTACTTTCTCCCTATTTCTCACTCCGTCACCTTGCTTTTCTGTTTTTGGATTCCTTGTTGTATACTTCTGAGACTGTTCATAAACTCTATCGTTTAGTAATTATCGCGTATGCACCCATAGTATGACATTGGTGGCACTGAGTATTGGGAGCTGCTGTAATTGTCGGTCTGAGCTCGCTTACACATGTGGGTGTATCATTAACAGAACTGTGGCTACCCAGGATTCGATCCTGCGTCACCATGCCCAGACCTTTGAAAACAGAACAATGTATGCATCACTCTATCCACTGGACCAACAATTCTCAAACATAAGACGCCCAGTGGAACTGGGCGTGTTTTTCCCCTAATACTAGAACATACGTGGTCGTGGAGCCTCAAAGACTAATTTCAACCTCATTCTGTTTGGGGTACCAGCCTTCGCGAGCAGTTTATATATTAAATAATTCACGAAACAAGTGATTTTGAATTTGAGGCTCTGCGACCACGTATGTTCTCACATCAGGGAAAAAACACACCCAGTGCCTGGTGTTTGAGAATTGTTGGTCCAGTGGATAGAGTGATGCGTACATTGTCCTGTTCTCACAGGGCTGGGCATAGTGATTCAGGATCGAATCCTGGCTAGCTGCAGTTCTGTTAATGATTCAAAATCACTTGTTTTGTGATTTCATCAATATATAGACTGCTCGTGAAGTCTGGTACCCAAACAGGATGAGGTTGAAATTAGTCTCTGAGGCTTCATGACCACGTATGTTCTCGCATCAGGAAAAAACACGCCCGGTTCCACTGGGCGCCTGGTGTTTGAGAATTGTTGGTTCAGTGGATAGAGTGATGTGTACATTGTCCTGTTCTCACAGGGCTGGGCATGGTGACGCAGGGTCGAATCCTGGCGAGCCACAGTTCTGTTAATTCAAAATCACTTGTTCCGTGATTTCATTAGTGTGGGTGTATGTATGTAATTAAGGGCACATATGTATGTATGTATGGATGTGACGAACATATAAATATGTGTGAATGTATAAGGTGCCGTCAAAAACTTCCGGGACTGGCGCGAGAAAATATATATAGGCTTACCTAATCATCTAGTTGAAGTTGTCTCCCTCATCGTACCCTCCATGGGAGGCTGTGTCTGATCCCATCACATTTGTCACTACTCGAACATTTCTATAACTTTTCTTTCCTGACGGCATTTAGCGCGGCCTGTTATTCTGTATGAATCTAATCAACATTGTTAAAACGCTACCCCGTGAATGCCATTTTCACTTTGGGAAGAGGGGCTAGATGCTATTTTTGGCCAGAAAACGATGGTCATTCTGGTCTTGATGCAGCCAGCGGGACACAAACATCGCCACCACTCGCCTTATGTTCATATTATCAATCAAAATGTTTTGACACGACCCATAGCACTTACAATGTCCTAGTTACTCTGGCGACGGTTTTTGTGAATAGCCTTCCTTACTTTTTCAATATGGTGAGAGTTTTTAATGTTGATGAACTACGAGAGTGTTCATCATCCTCAACTGATGTTTGTCCTTCGAATTCAGTGTCTGGCGAAGCTGAACAGATGTTCTCCAGTTAACACATGGAAATGCAGTCTGGGAATGGGATATGTAACATTGTACATAGGCACCTGCACAGTCAAATATCCCATGAATGTTTTCCTAGGTACAGAATAGCAACACTAAATATTTGAAGCCGATCTAATAGGCAATCTCAAGTTATAAACTATTAGCTTGGAGTAAGAGAAATTAAATTTTGCTGAGAATTTACCGAAAACATGAAAGTCTGAAGGATCGCTATACCCGTTAAACTTAAATACGTATTGTATCAAATGTTCAAAATAGTTCATCATAATTTACGCGTGTAGGTGCACAACTACCAGTTTTAAGTATAAAATAGTGTGAAACTTTCATTCCCATTCAAACACGTTAAATATTACTTGAGTCTCTCTCTTTTGAAGGGCTGCAATATGTAATAGCTGTTGCGTCTTACTGTCAGTACAGTACCCATAAAGTTTAGTTTGTATGCGGGAAAATTTGTCAGTGCACTAAATTTTGTATCTAACTTAGGATAGTTGGAATCCGAGTAACAAGTGAAAAATGCTTCTTCTGATCGTTTTCAAAATTTCAGCCCTTGTTTATTATCAGCCCTTGTTTATTATCAGCCCTTGTTTATTATCAGCCCTTGTTAATTATCAGCTCATGTTTATTATCAGCCCTTGTTTATTGTCAGCCCTTGTTTATTATCAGCTCATGTTTATTATCAGCCCTTGTTTATTGTCAGCCCTTGTTTATTATCAGCCCTTGTTTATTATCAGTCCTTGTTTATTATCAGCCCTTGTTTATTATCAGCCCTTGTTTATTATCAGACCTTGTTTATTATCAGCCCTTGTTTATTATCAGCCCTTGTTTATTATCAGCCCTTGTTTATTATCAGCCCTTGTTTATTATCAGCCCTTGTTTATTATCAGCCCTTGTTTATTATCAGCCCTTGTTTATTATCAGCCCTTGTTTATTATCAGCCCTTGTTTATTATCAGCCCTTGTTTATTATCAGTCCTTGTTTATTATCAGCCCTTGTTTATTATCAGTCCTTGTTTATTATCAGCCCTTGTTAATTATCAGCTCATGTTTATTATCAGACCTTGTTTATTATCAGCCCTTGTTTATTGTCAGCCCTTGTTTATTTTCCAGAAAGTAAAATTGACGTTATTATTGGCATCCTATAGTTCCAATTTACCGTTTTTGTTAATAAACAGAGACATTAACTTTCATTGAATAGAATGACTCATTGCCTTCAAAATATTAACTCTGATGTATTCTATAAGAAGGATGACACCAAACAAGTTTAGATTGCTTAGTTGTAAAATTTAAATTTTAATGAAATTGTTAAAAAAAACTGGAATCGTTTGATTCTGAGCAAATACTGGACAATAATAGTTTTATATGTTTCAAACTTTAACTGTTGCTGTGACTGTTAAAAGAAAGCTTGGTTTTCATTTTAGGATTTGTAAATTTAAAATTACGAATTTCCTTAAATAAAATGTCTCTTCGGGTCGGCTTCAAACCCTTAAATATTGATATATCTTAATTTGAAATATATTTTTTAATTGAACTTGGGATTTTTATGTGTCAGTTTCCAATTTTTATATATTTTTGATCAAATTTACTTTTCTTATATAACACAAGGTGCAGTGCTTTCTCTCTGAGAATTGTTGATAATTTTAAATTGAATAAGTGCTAAAAGAAAATTAAGAAATATTGAGAACTCACGTTTTAACGGCGTTTATAATGTTCTCGAAATTAGTGAACCATTAAAATCTTTATATGAGAGCCATCACATCTTAAGTAGTGGCGGGCCTCCATTTTTGGGGCCCTTGAACTGTTATGGGGACTCCTTTGCAACCCCTTCTCATACAGTAGACCCAATTTTTTTAATCAGGGGCCCTGCTTAAGCTTCATTAGTTTCATAGTAAGTGACAGTGTTCTCGTCTTCACTAACTTTCTCCAAGTATTTCGCTTATAACCTCAGAATATCTTATTCGAGTGGCTTCAGATTTTCAAACCTGCTTAACTATTCCTAGAAGAAGGATCATATAACAGTGAACAAGTGCAGGTTACTTCTTGTTCAGTTTTATTGACCAAGCTCTTAATTGGTTTCCCTGGGTTAACTTTTGAAAGCTTTTTCTCATTTCCTTCATAATTTAAACACAAATGTTTTTTTTTTTTTTTTTTGCGTTGAAGGTTTGTATTGTTAGTGGAAGGTATAGGTGTCATGTCGCCGCTTCTGATCTAGAAATGATTCAGTAATATTAAGATTTGTAACAGAATATTTCATTCCGAAGAAGGGCGCCATGGTGTTAGCGAGGGGCTCTTGATCCAAGGACTTAGACTTACCTTCTTCATACTTGGGTCGAGTCTGAATGCCTCTTATTACCAAGGCGCTATGTGACCCCTATGGGTTTAACACTTCCAAATAAAACATTTGTAAACGACATCAATTTTCATTGGCTAATGCATCGTATGAAGTGGATCAAACTATTCTTGGATAGATACTGTGTAGGTGCAAATTTTGTTGGATTCATTGCAATAATTGAACACAGGTTCTGATCAGCCTTCAACTTTCAGTGCTGATGTGTGTTCTACAAAGGAAACATTCTAGTAATTTTAGATTTCCTAAGTTATAATGCGTCACTTTTATTAATAAAACTGAATTCTAAGAACAGAACTGGAGAACGTCTCCTCTCAACACACACTAGTCACAGTGTTTGTCTTTACTGGATTATCCTAGGTTAAATATATGTAAGGAACTTTTATGAGCCTTCTATATCTCTGAGGCCTGAAGACAATTGTAAACAAAAATTATATTCTTTAAGCTTAAATGAAACTAACCTACTTATTTTAATTTCTACTTAAAACATTACTTACTTTCTTACTTGAAAAGTTGGCCAATCTTGCTTGGAGAAATTTTAGATTGATTTTGGATAAGTGTAGATCCAGTTTTTGTTGAATTGAGAAAACTGAAATCCTGTTTTTATGCGATAATTTCTGAGTGTCGCATCTGATTAGCTTCAGCCCTTCTATGCTGCTACTTTAATAATACAACTTCTGAGCGGCTTTAAGCTTAATGCGCCTTAGTATTTTATAATGTTGATTCCATTAAGATAAGATAGTGCCTCCTCAGTTTGGCTATAAACCTGGTGTTCCTTAGTGAAAGGTTTGAATTAGATTTGGACGGCGTATATCCTAATTTGCTATTTATATTAAGGAAATTTGGATATTAGTTTCCTTATGATGACTTGTGAATGCCTCTTCTCATTCCCTTCACATCATCAATGCTAATATTTAACTGCATTATCAACTTATGCCGCGCTGTTGCACTCTTCCACTCGCGAGCATTGAAGATCAGAAGATTAAGTTAAGCAACACGGGGATACTTTTCTCGGATCACACAACAATTGAAACAGATTATTCTTAATATTATTATTATTATTGTTATTATTATTATTATTATTATTATTATTATTATTATTATTATTATTATTATTATTATTATTATTATTATTATTATTATTATTATTATTATTATTATCATCCTTTTCCTGTCTGGCTATTTTGGTCTTGTAATGGCTGTTTACTTCTAGTGACTTCTTATTGACATGGTGTTCTTGTTATAATTGTGTTTGTTTTGGTCCTCTATTACTGTTTTGCTCTTGTCTACCTCCTTCACATCAATCACATCTGAGCTTCCACGGTGTGTTGGTAGTTACGGGATGACCCACCCGGCTCCTAGGTGACCCTCTAGGCTCCTAGGTGACCCATCCTAGGCAAGTCCAATTATTCTATTATCATCAGTAACCATGGCCTGAATACTCTGTTACATTCACTTGTTTTTCATCTCCGCCGTCCTTCCTTCCTCTCTCACTCCTTCACGCCATCTATTATCCTTTTCCGCGAACTGCTGTTCTTCACCATTCTTCTTTGTATGGACTGATGAAGCCACTGTGTGGCGATACGTTTCCTCAATAAAGATACCCAAGTGTTGCACATGTGTCTAATTTATCATCTGCATAAGTTGTTGGTTGAGGTCACCAACAATTATAATAGGTTAACATTTATGTTGAAGCAAAAGGGAGTTTACATTTTCCATCGGAAAGTTGATGGGGTCTGGTTGTTGATATTGAGGTCTATACATTGCACATACTAGCAGAGATACTAGTGTTTACGTGTAGTCCAGATGATTAGGAATGGCAACATCAATGAACTGAGCATGTACATTTATAGAAAAAATATCCGGCAATGCCTCCTCTTTGTTTTGCATTCGCAAACGCTGCTACTGCAGCGTTTGCAAGATTACAATACGTCACGAGGGAGAGTAGAGTGTTGAGGAGTCACTGTGTGGGTGGCTAGCCGGGGACACTCTTGCCTTCATGCACTGATCACTTAATAATAACATAAGAAAGAAGGAACACTGCAGCAGGTCTACTGGATGGGGGCAGATCCCAATCACCTCGGCAAACCAAGACCCACCTAGTCAGGTCAGGTCACATTCATTTAAAGGGAAGGAGCACGGCATCAGACCTATTAGCACAAGCTAGTCAGGTCCAACTCCCCCCCACCTACACCCCTCATGTTTTATCCCAAACC
>WNWK01044980.1:0-14902 GCA_009830355.1 Cherax destructor
GCCTACATTTGTTTTCTTAACTAGGATTTTCCCTTCTCGGGTGAAGCACTGGTGGATTTTGTCATTATTCTCACGTTTAAGCTTTCTTACTCTGTATTGGAGGTTCTGACGTTTTTTTGTGAGGCATTCATTTACAAAGAGATCTTTTTTTGCATTAATTGATGTTTTAATAAGATCTGTTTTACTGTCTATCGTGTGAAATCTAAGCATAACACTCTTTTTTCTACCTTGTGTGCCAAGTAAACGTGATTCTGTTATTTCTGATGCTGGTACTACTAAATTTAAGTGGTCTTTTATGGTCTGAAGAGCAGCATCTTTGCAGTTGGTATGGTTTATGCCACTTGGAAAGAGTGCACTGGTAGTGAACAATGTTACACTGTATATTACACTAAGTGGTAGTGAACAATGTTACACTGTATATTACACCAAGTGGTAGTGAACAATGTTACACTGTATATTACACCAAGTGGTAGTGAACAATGTTACACTGTATATTACACTAAGTGGTAGTGAACAATGTTACACTGTATATTACACCAAGTGGTAGTGAACAATGTTACACTGTATATTACACCAATTGGTAGTGAACAATGTTACACTGTATATTACATCAAGTGGTAGTGAACAATGTTACACTGTATATTACACCAAGTGGTAGTGAACAATGTTACACTGTATATTACACTAAGTGGTAGTGAACAATGTTACACTGTATATTACACCAAGTGGTAGTGAACAATGTTACACTGCATATTACACCAAGTGGTAGTGAACAATGTTACACTGTATATTACACCAAGTGGTAGTGAACAATGTTACACTGTATATTACACCAATTGGTAGTGAACAATGTTACACTGTATATTACACCAAGTGGTAGTGAACAATGTTACACTGCATATTACACCAAGTGGTAGTGAACAATGTTACACTGTATATTACACTAAGTGGTAGTGAACAATGTTACAATGTATATTACACCAAGTGGTAGTGAACAATGTTACACTGTATATTACACTAAGTGGTAGTGAACAATGTTACACTGTATATTACACCAAGTGGTAGTGAACAATGTTACACTGCATATTACACCAAGTGGTAGTGAACAATGTTACACTGTATATTACACCAAGTGGTAGTAAACAATGTTACACTGTATATTACACTAAGTGGTAGTGAACAATGTTACACTGTATATTACACCAAGTGGTAGTGAACAATGTTACACTGTATATTTTTTTATATTTTATTTAAAACTAAAATACAACACATAAGCATAATTTAACTATAACCTTCACACTTAACATACATTATACTAAACACAGAAAGAATATGCTCTTATAATTAAGGTCCTCTCCAAATCGGCAATGAAGACCAAACATGAATGATAAATCTTACCATGTAAAATAATACACATAATAAAACCCTAACTCACCCTAGATTATTCCATAAACCCTACCAATCTTTATCAGAAATTAAGTATCCAAGTGTTATGTACAATTTATACATTGTCAGGCCTATTAAGAAACATTCCTCAGCCCCAAAACCCTAAAAATACACATTAACACAGCGTAACACACCGATATCCATAAACCCCTAAGGGCTTAAGTTTCAAATATCCCATTAACTCAAAATGGCAAAGACCATTAACATAAATATAAATGTTCTCTCAGTGGAACTATGCAATTATTCTTTCGTAAGTAACAAAAGTCATCGGTGAAGTGTACACAGTACACAAAGCCTACCATAAACTATACATCAGTAACTAATGATACAACCGTCTTCCATTCAATTGAACGAAATATATATACATACACATGACAATAATTATTATTACACCTTTGATATAATGACACTTTGCACACCATAACATTCACCCTAGAAACATACCCCTATATAGGAGCCCACAACATACACTGCCCAAATGTCGTACCCATCACACAGTATTTGCATTTCTCCACACATGTGCCCTGCTACATTTCAACCTGGAATTCCCACATGTATGAACAAAACCCTATATAAGTAACTTATCCCTGAGATAAGTGACACAAGTGTTATCTATAACTTGTAAACCTAACACTCATATGCATGTGACACAAACCGCAACATATACAGCAATACAACCCTATTCTGGCCATGATACAGCAATACAACCCTACTCTGGCCATGATACAGCAATACAACCCTACTCTGGACATGATACAGCAATACAACCCTACTCTGGCCATGATACAGCAATACAACCCTACTCTGGCCATGATACAGCATTACATCAAAATATGTCAACCACAGCCTCCCTAACTTTATAAACCAACATGTTCTCTACAATACTCCAATCCAATTAACAAACTCTACGGTACTCTCCACACACGTTTCAGTACCATCTCCTCCTGAGGAATACAGCTTTATGAAAAAACCATAGATATCCTCCCACACCTGTACTAAATCATGCTTAATGGAACCCCCCCTTATGTCAGCATCCAACAGAGAAGCTCCCCATGCTCCATACCGCAGACCCATGCCTCTCCGACAGAGAAAAACTGACAGGTAAACCCACTCAAACCCCTTACAAAAAGATTAACCCCTATAATCAAAACAATCCCCCCCACTTAAAAAGCCACCCCCCCCTGCATCATTAGTCATCCCAACCCCCCTCATGCATATATACCTTAAAAACCCCTTATCTCCCCACAACTGCTAAAATTACCTTGATAATTAAACTCCCCCTCCCCCACTATGACCCAACAGACACACATCCCCCCACCTAAAACTACACCCTAATACACATATAAAACTCCACGCTCTCTCGTCATACCTTAACCAGCATGAGCTTACCCTCCTACCACGTCAAGCCCCCTTCTACATCTACAATACATCCTGCAAAACCATGTTCCTATACTCACCAGAAAATGCCGACTCCCATTTACTCCCATACAACACCCGGTTCCTGCATTTACTCCTATACATTGTGCCCCCCATAGCTCTAATCCTTTCCCCCACCCCTTGCTCCTTCAGTCTCCAGGACACACACACGAAATCCACCATTAAATACCCTAAACCCCTACGTTCTCTCTCACCCACCCCTCGTATATCCATACTCATAGCCCTCAGTACTGAAATACCCCTACCCCTCATTTTCCTCAACACCCTGCCTATCCATTCTCTCACCACCCCCAGTTCCTCACAAAAATATATAACATGCATCACCGTTTCTTGCGACCCACATCTTTTACAACACCCATCTCGAACAATGCCCATCCGACATAACAACGCCTTAGCTGCCACCACCCCATGTAGAAACCTATACATCAATTCCCTATCCCCAGCCATAATCCTCATACCTTTTAAACCCCTCCAGATCAATCCCCAATCATGCATAGGGTATTCAGCCACCCCCTCCAACCCCATCCTTTCCCCACACGCCATCTCCAAAACACTAGCCTTCACTCCTTGCACCCTCCTCACAATCACCAAATGCCTCAATAAATCCGAACACGTCCCCAATGATACACCCCCCCGATCATCTGCGCACCTCCCACTCCACCGCTCCCACGCTAGCCCCCTCAGTGCCCCCCAGCTGCACCATACACCATTTCACAAACAAACACATCAACCTCCTTTCCACCCAAATAAGCCCCAACCCCCCTAACTCCACTCTCTTCCTGACCACCTCCTTCCTCAACCAGTGTTTACCGAAAGCCCAAATGTACTTAAAAACCCTCGCCTCCAACCCTCGCACGTCTTCTGCATCAGAGGGTAAACCACCGCCACGTGCCACAGTCTACTGTAGATCAGCACATTCACCGCTATCACCCTCTGATGCAAGGAAAGATCCCCCACCCTTCAACTCGCCAACCTATCCAACGCTAGTTGCACCACCCTCCCAGAGTTCACCCTCTTGGCCTCCATACTGTCACCCATATACATAATATCACAAATTTTCAGACTATCCACAATGATCCACCCATATCTCTCAGCCAATCTACCTCCAATCCATGCCCCTACCTCCAACAAATGCGATTTTGCCCCATTAATTCTCATACCTGTAGCTGCACAAAACACCGTTAGAGTCCCCTCAATAATCTTCAATCCCTCTTCCATTCTCACCAGCACCGTGGTATCATCAACGTACCCCACTATATCATTTCCTCCCCTAAATGCCTGTATCCCACACATCCCCACATCCCTCACAATCATCTTGTAAAAGGGATCCTGCATGCACACGAACAATATCTGGGATAATGGACATCCTTGTCGCAAACCCCTATCCATTCGTACCACTCTTCCCAATTTTCCATTCACCTGCACACACAGTAGCCCCTGAATACACCGTCTCTACCCACCTAACTACCTCCTCTCCAAACCCCTGTTTTCTCATGATCGCATACAGCATCCCTCTCTCCACACTATCATATGCCTCCTTCCAGTCCAACGCTAATACTCCTCCCGCAACCCCCTCCTCTATAAATCCCTTGATGCGTTCATGTCCCTCAATCATACACCTACCTGGTATCCCACGTTGTCCTTCCGCTATCACCTTCTGCAATACTCTCTTCAATCTGTTCCCCAAAACCTTGGCAAAGATTTTATAATCTGCATTCATCATTACCAGGGGTCTATAATTATGCACCATGTTCCCCTGATTACTCTTCTTAACTAATACTACCACCCCCATGCCCTGCTCCCTCCCCATCCTACACCTACTCTTCATACAATTCATCAAGGCCCCCATGCATACCTTCAACACATCCCAATGTACCCTATAAAATTCATTCACTATACCATCCATACCAGGTGCCTTTCAACTACTCATTCCATTCACCGCCACCCACACCTCCTCCTCTATTATCTCTCCCTCCAGACACGACCTGTCCTTATCCCCCAAAACCCCTACAATGCCCTCCTCTACAATCTCACTTTCACTCCTGCTCCCACCCTTGCTCCGCAAATACGCCTCAAACCACTTATCAACGTAAATTCCCATCGCCTCAGTCGTCCGTAATCGTTGACCCCTATTGAAACCTTCCAAATCCTCCTCCACATCCAAGTAGTCTATCGTCATAGCCTCTCTGCGCCCCCTACACCTGCCCACAATATACCGCGACGGTCTGTCACCCCATAAAACATCATCCATACTCGCTTTCACTCTGCACGCATCAAACCTCTCATTTTGCGAATCCCTCAGTCTTTCTTTCAAACCCCTAATCTTATCCATCACCTGCACTCCCCCACGCTCATAACAACCTTGCAACAACCCCTCAAGATACTTTTGTAGACCATGCCTCCAGCACACCTCCTCTCGCCCCAGTTTCTGATAATATTCCCTAATTCCTATTTTCGCACAGCTCTCCCACCATTCCACCAAATCATTATCCTCCCCCCTTAGCTCCCACAATGACTCCCACCACCTCCTAAAATCATCCGCCCTACCCATGCCAGTCAATAATCTACCATTCAGCTTCAATAACCCTGATACCACCTAATCACCCCTTCCCAACTCACATCTGCCAGAACACCCCTATGATCCGAGAATCCCACATCAAAAGTCTGCACCCTCCCTACAACCACCCTCCCTGTCACATATACCCTGTCTAAACGTGCCGCATATCCCTTCCTAACAAAAGTATACTCCACAAAAAAACTCCCACTACGTCCCTGAAACTCGCACTACTCAATAAATCCCTCAACGCCCCCAACTCACAACCCGCTCCCCTAGGCTCCACATCCCTTTTCCTAATTACGCTATTAAAATCCCCTCCCAATATTGCCACGCCCGGCAAACCTCCCAATGCCCCCACCATGTAATCGTTTAAAAAATCAATTTTCACTCTTCGAGAAGCCTCCGCTGGCATATAAACCCCTACGAAACAAACATTGACACCCCCAATCCCCCTCCACCCTTACCACCCTACCCCCCCACTCTCCTCCCACGCTCGTAGAACAAAGGGGCTTGACGTGCCAATGACCACTGCCACACCCCGTTTTAATTTCCCCGAAGACCCTGCATACACCTCATATCCCTTCAAACATAATTCACGTCCACATCTATAATTGTGCTCCTGAAGGAACCCCACTTGCACACCATACCGTCTCAAAGTTCCCTCTACCCACCGTCACTTGACCTCTGCCCTCAACCCGTTAACATTAATAGTTAGACACTGGAATATAAATGAGTGGGTTTACCTTTCGATCTCTGCACGGACTGTGACATTATCCTTCCTTTACCACCCCCCTTGCCCACACTTTTGCTGCCCATAGCAGCATCCTTACCATCATCTCTTGCAAAATTCCCCTCCTCTGTCAAACCCCAACACTTCCACCAAAGGTTTCTTTGTGGCTCTCTGGGCCGGTGTCAAGATATCATCACGGTCCTTGACCGTGCCAGATCACTTCCGCGACTCGCTCCCCACCTCCCTCATGTCCCCACTATCACTCTGATGCACCTCCACATTGACGCACTCACGCACAAATGCTGCTACCTCAGGACTCTCCTGTCCCGAGTCAATTCCAACTCATGCCTCCTCCACCAAATCTACCCCATCCCCAACATTCAGCACCTGTAATGGATCATCCAGTAATCCCTGAATCACTTCCACCAGAGGCACATCCATGCCTTCCTCTATCACAGGTACTTCCTCAACCTCCTTTTCATTCACCACTCTCTGTTGACTCTGGTGGGTGGTACGGCTCCGCCACACCCTACACTATTTCACTCCAGCTCCTGGTCCTTTGCTGCTGTCCCTCATCACCAGCCTTCCCCCTCATACTTTCCTTGTGGTTCTGTTGGAATCTTGCGTTCAGCAGTTCTTTGAACACCTCTCTGCAAACAATCCACTGCTACATGATCAAAATTCCCACATATCCTGCACGTCCTCTGTTGCCCTGCGTAAGTCATGTACACTTGCGTACGAAACTCAGCCATAATGATGTAAGAAGGAATGGGCCTCTGTAACGACATCTTTAAGGTGAAAGATCCCTCAGGAAGACCCTCCAGGGGTCCCATACTCACTTTCCTGTTGTTGCCAGATTTACTGTCCCATACTTGCTGAAGACACATCCCACATCCATTTGATCCACCTCAAATGGCACATTCTTGACCTTTACCCAAGTGTAGGTGCGTGACACATCCTTTAATCGCAACTGCAACGTCGCATTGACCGTGTATACGTTGTCCTGATGTCGCTCTACCAATGTCTCATATGCTGCAGCCATTAACAACTTCACGAAGATTCTGTTCATGCCATTTAGTGCCACTCCATACAAATCCTCCATATCAATGTTGTATACATCTCAAAGAATAGTAGGTATTACTGTAGCCGCCACAGCAGGTTGAATTACTCCTGTAATCATGTCTATGCAGACGGTGTTGATGCGCCGTCTGCCCACCGCCGCCATGACAGTGAAAATAAAGTTGCGCACAGTCTCCACCAGGGGCCAGAGACCAGAGTAGCACACCCTTCTCTCACGAGAGCTGGGTGGCGAATATCAGCACTGTATATTACACCAATTGGTAGTGAACAATGTTACACTGAATATTACACCAAGTGGTAGTGAACAATGTTACACTGAATATTACACTAAGTGGTAGTGAACAATGTTACACTGTATATTACACCAAGTGGTAGTGAACAATGCTACACTGTATATTACAATATGTGAGGGAAAAGTGGTATATAATTTGGGGTTAAGGTTGTTCTGTTCAGCCGGGATCATTCGAGAACCCCCATCCCTGGTAGTATTAACCTTACCTGGTGTGGAGCGGAACTGGGATAGTCACTTCACCTCCACTCTTCCCCTGATCAGGTAAGGTGATCTACCAGGAGTAGTTTTTTAGTGGTTGTGGTTTTATGGTTATCTGTAATGTCTTCCATCTTACAAGTGAGCCTGCTATTCTTTTTCTTTCTTAAATATTATGTTTGCTTACTTGTGGTAACCCCCTTTTATTTTTCTTATCAGCTCTGCTGCTGGTCTGGTCCGCTTGTACAGACGCTTTGATTTAAGGGAGCAAGATATACGTCTAAGCTGACTTATCTACTGATGATTACTCACCGCTTATACATCTTACTTACCGCGACCAAGTGGCTTAAGAGTACCACAAACATCTATCCAGGATAACCTACCACCATCTCTTCAACCTGTCCTGGGCATTATAATCACCTATTAGACATCCTGCCAGAACCACAACGGCCTATTACTTTTTTCTATATATTTTAAGTAAAACTCTGAAAAATCTTTGTTTATTTCCTACCTAAGAGTCTTTAATTTTTTTTATTCATTTTATCATTATATTTTGTTCAGGAGGAAGACGTTCCCTTGTCACAATACAATAATTGATTACATGGGTATAAGTGATCTTACATGGGTATAAGTGATCTTACATGGGTATAAGTGATCTTACATGGGTATAAGTGATCTTACATGCGTATATGTGATCTTACATGGGTATAAGTGATCTTACATGGGTATAAGTGATCTTACATGGGTATAAGTGATCTTACATGGGTATAAGTGATCTTACATGGGTATAATATAAGTGATGTGAATATTATGCACTTGGTATCTGCAGGCATGGAATATCTGAGAAATCAGATGGGACATGCAATTATGATACTAAAATGATTTACAGAAGAAAATCACCTATGAAGATAACTTAAGCGTTGAATTCCACTCCTGAAGAGACGTAAGTGAGGAAAGACATATGAGGTTATAATGGATGATGGGCAACACAAAGGGATATTAATAAAAGACTGAGGATATCAAACCTAGTAAGAACCAGAAATAACGTTTAAATTGGATAAAGTGTTAGAAAGTGACATAGCAAGTACTGAGTTTTCTGAACAGGTGTTTGATCAGTGAACAATCTTCTGAGTACTGATAGGCTAGGACCTTGGTGGCTTTCAAAGAGATTGGACAAATCATATGAGTGAGGCTGGGTTTGATTGGTGTCGTGAGTACGGGAATAAATTCTTAGGTAGTGGTGGTTTTGATATGGACCTGCCTTGTATGGGCCAGTAGGCCTTCTGCAGTGTTCCTCCTTTCTTATGTTCTTATGTTCTTATGATCACCCTAGAAAATGCCGTGCCCATATGACAACAGGAAAATGCAACCTCATATCCTGTAAGCTTTTCCACCCTGAAATGTGTCACTCATCAGTTCAGGAAAGACAATGTTATAACTTATATTGCCAGGCACACCACCTAAAGGGTACAAGACGACACAGAACATCCAGACCATGGCAAAACCTGGGTAGCCACAGCCACTCCGGAGAGAGAGGTTTCTTAGTGCCAGGAAGGAAAAAAAGCTGGCAGGAAATGACAGAAATCGTACACCAACTGCAATCATTCCTCTTTACGGGGTGCTCCTTGTCGAGGTAAAGAGGCTATCGGTCTGAGGAATTGGACCTCTTGGTCTCCTTCCTCAGACCGAACCTAATTACCCCCAATACCCCCTCCCTTTTCCCATTTTCCCCATCCTCCCTTTTCCCTTTCCTCATCCCTCCCTTATTTCCTTCCCACTTTTCTCCTGGGAGCTTCCCTCCACAGGCATTCTAGTTCCTAGGTAGGGGGAAGGGTGCCGTGGTTTTCCCCTTTCCGTTGAGGTTCTTGGCAGTGGATTAGTTTGCCGTGGAATTTGGATCGCCAGGGGATACCCCTCCCTCTCCGGTCTCCCGGAGGGTGGCTTTGGGTATCTTTCGGGCGTCGGGTGTATCTCTGCATGCCACACCTCTTTAAGGGGGGCTCCTTGTCGTGGTAAACCTCTTTAATGGGGCTCCTTGTCGTGGTAAAGAGGCTATCGGTCTGAGGAATTGGACCTTGGTCTTCTTCCTCAGACTGAACCTAATTACCCCCCAATCCCCCCTTCCCTTTCCCATCTTCCCCATCCTCCCTTTTCCCTTTCCTCCTCCTCCTCCTCATCCCTCCCTTATTTTCTTCCCATTTTTCTCCTGGGAGCTTCCCTCCACAGGTATTCTAGTTCCTAGGTAGGGGGAAGGGTACCATGGTCTTCCCATTTTCGTTGAGGTTCTTGGCGGTGGTGTAGTTTGCCATGGAATCTGGATCGCCCGGGGATGCCCCTCCCTCCGGTCTCCCAAGGGGTGGCTTTGGGTATCTTTCGGGCAACGGGTGTATCTCTGGAGGCCACCTTTCGGATTCCAGGGGTGGTGACCGAAGGAGGTATGCTTTGTGGCAGATATCTGGCCGCCCTCTCTTTTGTCCGCTGAGGTAGCTAGGTGGATGTGAGGTTGCTATCCCAGATCGCTGGTTTACTGGCGTGAAGGGTTTTGTATGGCACGGGTTCCATGCAGCATCTGCCCTACTTGCGATGTTGAGGTCCTCTTGGGCGCTGAGGGTGATTTACGCCCCTTTCATTCCTCCTAGGAGCTATTCCTCCACGTTCCCTCCTTTTTTTTTATTTTCTTGTCTTTTTTTTTTTTTAAAAACAAAAAGAAAGAAGAAACCTAAAAATGGATGCCCTATCCTGTAAACCTAACCATGGATGCCCTAACCTGTGAACCTACCCCTGAGCCCCTTCCTGATACCGCACCCAGTACTGACCCGGCCTCGTTAACGGACAACTCTTCAGACATCTCTAACACCCCTGTACCTCTTGCTGGTGCCGGGGTTCCGACTGGTCCTTTTGACATATCTGACCTTCGCTCTTCTCTGACCTTGATTCCGGCTTCTCCCTCAATGGTGTGGCAATTTTCGGATCGCTCGCCCGCCACACATCGGACCACCCCCGGTCCCACATCCAAACGACCAAGACCCTTACATGACGATTCGACACTTCCTTCTCGTTCATCTCAGAAACGACCAGCACATCATGCACTCCCCTTAAACACCTGTTTCACACTACTCAATGGACAAAGTTTTTTACTCTAAGACCGATAATCCAACTACCTATCTTTCCGATCATAGTATTGGTAAAGCTCTCCTACACCATGTAGGTAAAGATATCTCATTTCACGCTCTCAAGAGCGACACTCGCATCATCACGGTCCAGAATGCTGGCCAAGCTCACGATCTTTCTCTTCTTACGACCATAGCTACTATTCCTATGACTATTGACAAGCATCATTCTCTTAATTCTTGTAGTGGTTCTGTCATTTTACCCACACCATTGTCCAACGGAATTTCCAGACATGTGGTGATGACATTTTGGAGCAGCTTGAGCTCCAAGAACTCCCTATCCTTAAGGTTGACACTTTTGTCCTCCCTGCCAATAAGCGAAGACGTTATCCTTGCAATATAGCTTGTTTAACGTTTGACTGCCGTGAACTGCCACCTTCGGTCTACATTGCAGGTCAACGTTTACAAGTTCGAAAGGTGACCCCTACACCACAACAGTGTAGAAACTGCTGGCGTTTTGGGGCATCCAGCGAAATATTGCAGGTCCATGGCCGAATGCCCAGTCTGTGGTGCCGACGACCATGCCAGTCCTTCTTGTACTTTACCTCCCTCTTGCCTTAACTGTCATGAGGCACATCCATCGTACTCTCGCTGTTGTCAGGTTTACCTGAATGAGCGGGAAATCCGTTGTCTCAAAGAGGCGGAAGGCTTCTCATATGCTATGGCCGTCTCTCATCTTCGCCTTCAAGGGAGACTTCCCCGTATTTCCTATTCTCACATTGCTAAACGTCGCCCTACTTCCTCGACTTCCTTTGTGGTTACATCCTCAGTCACCCCTGTCTCGAATCCTTTTGATGTTCTTGGCTCCGAGGTCCCTACCTCAGCATCCCATACTGTCCACACTCCTTCCTCTACTCACTCGCACAGTTCTGAGTCTACACGTCCTCGTCCTTCACCTAAACCTCCGCGCCCCCCCTTCTTCTCATAAGTCCAGCAAAAAATCCCTATTGCCGGGTTCTTCGCCTCCGACTAGTTCTGTAATGTGTGTGGAGGTTCATCCTCCTCCTCGTACAATATCTTAATTCCCTGTCCCCTCTCAAGTTCCTTTCCTGACTGTACCTCCCCAGGCCACTTCCACTCCTGTCCCCTACCAAGTGGGGACTCGAACACACATGAACTTTTAATTCTCTGCACCAAATTCACCTTAAACCAGCAAATAGTAGAGCCTACAAGATTAGAGAATACGCTGGACCTCATCTTCACCAACAATGATGATCTGATACGAAATGTCATCATATCAAAAACAATATGCTCAAATCACAACATAATAGAGGTACAGACATGTATGCGGGGAGCCCCAGATCGACAAAATGTGATCAGTCACGAGGGAGACTTCTCCAAATTCAACTTCAATAACAAAAACATAAGGTGGGACCAAGTAAACCAAGTCCTAAATGATATACAATGGGAAGATAGTCTAAGCATCACGGATCCTAACCTATGTCTAGAACAAATTTACTCTGTGGCACTTGAGGTTTGCTCAAGGCAAATTCCCTTAAGGAAAAGGAGGAGAAGATGTAAACTAGAAAGAGAGAGGCACTCCCTATACAGACAAAGGTAAAGAATAACGGAGCGGCTACAAGAGGCCAATATATCTGAAATACGTAGGGAGACACTGGTCAGGAAAATAGCAAACATCGAATTAAAACTAAAAAAATCTTACAGGAATCAAGAAACGCGGGAAGAACTAAAAGCCATCAATGAAATTGAAAGAAACCCAAAGTATTTCTTTTCTTATGCCAAATCAAAGTCGAGAACAACATCCAGTATTGGGCCCCTACTTAAACAAGATGGGTCCTACACAGATGACATCAAAGAAATGAGTAAGTTACTAAAGTCCCAGTATGACTCAGTTTTTAGCGAGCCGCTAACCAGACTGAAAGTCAAAGACCTAAATCAATTTTTTTATGAAAGTGCCACAGAACTTGGCAGAAGCATGCCTATCTGACATTACCCTGACGCTAAATGACTTCAGGCACAGACTCATGGAACTACGTGTTCATCAAGAACTGCAAGCAGCCCCTATCACGTGCTTTTAACATCCTATGGAGAGGGAGCATGGACACTGGATCGTCCCGCAGTTACTAAAAACAACAGACATAGCCCACTCCACAAAGGGGGCAGTAAAGCAATAGCAAAGAACTACAGACCAATAGCGCTAACGTCGCATATCATAAAAATCTTTGAAAGGGTTCTAAGAAGCAAGATCGCCATTCATCTAGATACCCATCAATTACAAAACCCAGGGCAACAGGTCGCTCCTGTCTGTCCCAACTACTGGACCACTACGACAAGGTTCTGGATGCTTTACAAGACAAACAGAATGCAGATGTTATATACACAGACTTTGCAAAAGCCTTTGACAAATGTGACCATGGTGTAATAGCACACAAAATGCGTGATAAAGGAATAACAGGAAAAGTTGGTAGATGGATCTATAATTTCCTAACAAGTAGAACACAAAGAGTAGTAGTCAACAGAGTAAAGTCTGAGGCAGCTACAGTGAAAAGCTCTGTTCCACAAGGCACAGTACTTGCTCCCATCCTGTTCCTCATCCTCATATCGGACAGGGATATAAGCCACAGTGCTGTGTCTTCCTTTGCAGATGACACCATAATCTGTATGACAGTGTCCACCGTTGAAGACACTGCAAGACTCCAAGCAGACATAAACCATATCTTTAAATGGGCTGCAGAAAACAATATGAAGTTCAATGATGAGAAATTTCAATTACTCAGATATGGAAAAAGTGAGGAAATTAAAATCTCATTGGAGAACAAAACAAATTCCAACAACACAATAGAGCGAAAAACTAATGTCAAAGACCTGGGAGTGATCATGTCAGAGGATCTCACCTTCAAGGATCCATAACACCGTAGCAATCGCATCTGCTAGAAAAATGACAGGATGGATAATGAGAACCTTCAAAACAAGGGATACCAATCCCATGTTGACACTTTTCAGGTCGCTTGTTCTATCTAGGCTGGAATATTGCTGCACACTAACTGCACCTTTTAAGGCAGGTGAAATTGCTGACCTAGAAAACGTGCAGAGAACTTTCACGGCACGCATAACTGCGATAAACCACCTCAATTACTGGGAACGCTTGAAGTTCCTAAACCTGTACTCCCTAGAACGCAGGCGGGAGAGATACATTATTATATACACGTGGAAAATTCTCGAGGGATTAGTACCAAACTTGCACACGAGAGTCACTCCCTACGAAAGCAAAAGGCTCGGCAGGCGATGTAACATACCCACAATGAAAAGCAGGGGTGCCACTAGCACGTTGAGAGACAACGCAATAACTGTCAGGGGCCCAAGACTGTTCAACTGCATCCCAGCATACATCAGAGGGATTACCAACAAACCCTGGCTGTCTTCAAGCAGGCAATGGATAGGCACCTAAAGTCGGTACCTGACCAGCCAGACTGTGGTTCGTACGTTGGACTGCGTGCGGCCAGCAGTAACAGCCTGGTTGATCAGGCTCTGATCCAATATGAGGCCTGGTCACAGACCGGGGCGTTGACCCCCTGGAACTCTCTCCAGGTATACTCCAGGTATAATATAAGTGATCTTAAATGTGTATAATATAAGTGATCTTAAATGGGTATAATATAAGTGATCTTACATGGTTATAATATAAGTGATCTTACATGGGTATAATATAAGGGATCTTTCATGGGTATAATATAAGTGATCTTACATGGGTATAATATAAGTGATCTTACATGGGTATAATATAAGTGATCTTACATGGGTATAATATAAGTGATCTTACATGGGTATAATATAAGTGATCTTACATGGGTATAATATAAGTGATCTTACATGGGTATAATATAAGTGATCTTACATGGTATAATATAAGTGATCTTTCATGGGTATAATATAAGTGATCTTACATAGGTATAATATAAGTGATCTTACATGTGTATAATATAAGTGATCTTACATGGGTATAATATAAGTATCTTACATTTGGGATAATATAA
>WNWK01044981.1:0-14902 GCA_009830355.1 Cherax destructor
GGAAACCCCCAAATTGAAATTTTTTTTTTTTGGTGGCAATATAAAATTTTTTTTATGCATTTTAATGCTAAATATTAAGAAAAATATAATTTAATAATTTTAAAAATAAATATTAATGTAAATTCAGAAAAATTTCCATATACACAGTGGTACCTCAGTATACGTCCGTTTTGGAATAAGTCCAACTTGGTATACGTCCTTTTTGGGAGAAAAATTTTCGGTATATAATCTTTTTTTGGGAATCGATGCGTGCTAGAACTTGTAGGGTCACAGTGAGTCACGCCCTGCTCGCTTTTGTTTCCTCCCCCGAGACAAAGTCATGACCCCCGACTAACGTCAGTACAGTCATCCCTCGGTTTTCGATTTTAATCCGTTCCAGATGTATCAGCAAAAACCAAAATCGGGAAAACCCAAAACTTTTTTCCCCCCATAAGAAATAATGGAAATTCAATTAATCCGTTCCAGAAACCCAGAATTTTGGGAAAAAAAAAAAAATTTGGGGGCCTTAAAGTAGTTTACATGCACAAATGAATGAACTGAATTTTTTAACCTTTTTGAAGACTGATGTTGCTGGATGGGAGGAGGGAAGGGGGAGGGAAGAGCCCCAAATTTTTGGGAAAGGGGGAACCCCCTCCATAAGGACTCTAGGTACCAAGTCCTTACCCGGGGGCCCCCCCCCACCCCCCCTTCCCCATTTGCCTGCCCCTCCCTCCTGCCTGCACACCCCCTCCTGCCTGCTACACCCCCTCCGTGCCCCCCTAAAACTCCCCCCCCATGCCCTGCTCCCTTTTCCCCCCTGCCCTGTTACACTCCTCATATGTTACCTCCCTGAAACCTTTCCCCCTGCTAAAACCTCCCTGCATACTGTTACACTCCCGCACCTGTTACACTCCCTGATACCTGTTCACCCCCTCATACTGTTACCCCCCTGCATACATGTTACCTCCCACCCATACCTGTACACTCCCATACCTGTTACACTCCCTGCATACCTGTACCTCCTGCATACCTGTTACACTCCCTGCATCTGTACCTCCCTGCATACCTGCTACACTCCCTGCATACATGCTACACTCCCTGCATACCTGCTACCTCCTGCATAGCCATGCTACACTCCCTGCATGCATGCTACACTCCCTGCATGCATGCTACACTCCCTGCATGCATGCTACACTCCCTGCATGCATGCTACACTCCTGCATGCATGCTACACTCCCTGCATGCATGCTACACTCCTGCATGCATGCTACACTCCCTGCATGCATGCTACACTCCTGCATGCATGCTACACTCCCTGCATGCATGCTACACTCCATGCAGCTGCTACACTCACCTGCATGCATGCTACACCCCTGCATGCATGCTACACTCCCTGCATGCCTGCTACACTCTTAAACTCCATCGTGTTTCTCACTTTCACTATCATATTTTTCTATTATTTCTTTCTTCATTTCTACAGTGTTCCTCACTTTCTTTACAAAAGAAGTGGCACTAGGAGCTTCTTTGGGCCCATGGTAGCTTATTTAGTAGTCACACACAATAATCAAGGCCCAAAAACAATGATTTGTTAATAAATGTTTTGTATAAACATCTGGGGTGATGTTCACTCAAGTGTAAACAATGCTAGACTGTGACAATGTGCGTGGGAGGTGCGTGGGTGGCGGGCCTACGGCCTTGTATGTGCGCGGCACTGGTGGACAGGTCCCATACGGTCGGCGAAAACTAAAACAATCGGCGAAAACTAAGACAAATTTTCCTGAAAAATGTCGGTGAAAACCAAAATCGCGAAAACTGGGACAAGCGAAAACCAAGGGATGACTGTACGCCCGTTGCTTCCATTCAGTGAACAACCCGTGCTGTAACTTTGTGAATTTTCAAGTGATTTAGTGTTTTTCATATAAATTTTTAGCAAATTCATTAACCATGAGTTCTAAGAAAGTTAATGAAAAGAGCCAAGCAACGAAGAAAATGGTTAGGATCACCATGGAGGTGAAAAAAGAGATTCTTGAAAAGTATGAAGGTGGCATGTGTATCCAGGGCTTGGCTGCTGCATGCCGTATGCAGAGAACAATGGTATCTACGATTGTGAAAAAAAAGATGCTATTAAATCGGCTAACGTTGTGAAGGGGGTGAAATCAATTACCAAACAAAGATATAGGGACATTAGAGCATGTTGAAAAATTGCTTTTGATCTGGATAACAGAAAAACAGTGTGCCAGCGATAGCATATCAGAGGCAATGATTTGTGAAAAGGAAAAACTGATGCATGCCAATCTTTTGAAAAACAAGGCAGGAACGAGCCAAGAAAGTGAAGAGTTTAAAGCCAGCCATAACTGGTTTGATAATTTTAAGAAGAGGGCTGGCATTCACAGGCCTGTTTTGGAAGAAAATGCCTAACAGGACCTATATTACACAAGAGGAGAAGACATTACAAGGATACAAGCCAATGCAAATGGGGATTGCAAACTGAAGCCTCTACTGATCTAGCACTCTGAAAACCAGATGGCCTTTAAAAAACATAATGTGCAGAAAACTCGGTTACCTGTGATGTAGAGGTCAAACAGCAAGGCTTGGGTAACCAGAGAATATTTCGCGAATGGTTTAATGTTGTTTTGGGCCAAGTGTAAAAGTTATTTAGAGGAGAAAAACCTGTCTCTGAAGGCCCTCTCATAATGGACAATGCTCCAGCTCACCCTTCAAGCTTGCAGGACTATGTACTGCGGAGTTTGACCTCATCACTGTAAAGTTTCTCCCCCCTAACACGACTCCTCTCATTCAGCCCATGGATCAGCAGGTCATCGTAATTTCAAAAACTCTACACTAAAGCACTATTCCAGAGGTGCTTTGAAGTGACCTCTGACACAGAGTTAACCCTGAGAGAGTTTTGGAAAGATCACTTTACTATCGCCCATTGCATAACTCATTGACAAAGCCTGGCAGGAAGTTTTCATACAGAACAATGAACTCCTTGGAGGAATTTATGGCCAGAAGCAGTGGCTGAAAGGGACTTTGAGGGCTTTGAGGCTGTGTCTATGGTGGAGGATATTGTCTCTCTGGGCAGGTCCATGGGTCTGGATGTGAGTGATGGTGATGTGGAGGAGTTAGTGGAAGGGCACAGGGAAGAGCTGACCACTGAGGAGCTGCAGGAACTAGAGAAGGAGGAGCACAAGGCTAAGTTGAATGCACTCTCTTCAGGCTTGGAAGGAGATAGAGGAAGCCCCTACTTCATTAATCAGTGGTCAGTGGCAGCAGCGGCAGCAGCATCCTAGCAGCCCTTATTCTTCAAAAAACCCAGCGCTCATCAAAGCTTGTGATGGCCTAATTGAAGGTACAACTACATAAACCCATGTAGATCACAAAATGACCCAAGAATACTAGAAATGCTACCCAAACCTTAACAAAATTGACGATTTAAGGAAGACAGCCATGCAAACACAAACATCACCTCTGCTGCCAGACGAACACCTAACCCAAGCTCAAGGAAATAAAGCCTTCTCCTCCATAGCTTCACTAGTGATACTATGAGAGGAAATCGCAGAGGAAACAACAACAGTAGCAAAAAAACAACACCAAGGACTCTGCAACTCAACATGTCAACCCAGCAGGAAGCCAGTGCATCATCAACCCCCTCACCCCAGCCCGGGACCCGACAACAACAACAACAACAACACAACCAAACATTGGCTGACTCTCCCTCCAACTCCACTAACTTCATAGGATTCCCTCATGATCAACCAGGTATGATTATTCCTGATCCTATCAGGAAATACATCGTCGCCCTAGAGATATTAAAGTGACACTAGCGAGATATGAATCCAAGTTAACCATCCTCGAGACCAAGATCCAAAACCTTGAAGAAAGATTACCTTGGGAAGTACTGACACAGAAAATACTCTGCAAACAGCTATAGCCAGTCACACCGATTAAATAACAACCCTGAATATGAAGGTGGAAGAAGCAATCAAGGACTTGAATAACAACATGCACACTCGACTGAATGAATATCTTGATTTTCAAGATGACAAAACCGAACAAGATAAGTTGACTGATGCAGTTATAATAAACAGCAATCACATTCCCAGAGACATAACTCAATCCTAGTGCAAGGAAACTACTATCAACTTATTACAAGACCACCTACGAGTTATTGTGCAAAGTAATGAAATCAAAGAAATGTGATTGCTAGGAAAACAAGGTAGTAAACATAGTATTATGATCGAACTTCATTCATATGATAGAAAAAAAGGACCTAATTCAAGTAGCAATTACAATGAAAAATGGAGTATACATCAACGAGTGCCTGACTAGAAAACGTCAAAACCTTCTGTTTAGGTTGAGAAAACTTAAACTGGAGAACAAAATCCATCAGTGCTTCACTCGTGATGGGAAAATACTAGTTCGAAAAACAGCAACAGGTCAACAATTTCCTATATCAAACGAACATGATCTCTCCAACTTCCTTAGACAAGCTGACATTACCACTACTGATTAGCCAAGTGTCCTCAACACATTATATACGTGTGGTGTATTAGTGTATGTTCCTATTACATTATTGTGCAATTCTTTGTACTAACTTTTACTAGCTAGTACCAACTACCTCATATACTATGTATTTTTTTTAGTGCTATTACTTGCTTAAACTTTGTGCTATAAATTAATTTTATATAATATTTACTGTCCATCCATTTAATTTAGTCCCCATATATACAGTGGACCCCCGGTGTTCGTGATGCTCCAAACTCGAACAATTATGTAAGTGTATTTTTGCAAGTGCTTTTGTAAGTGTATTTATGGGGTCTAAAAGGACTAGTCTAATTTACATTATTCCTTATGGGAATAAATTCGTTTGGTAATGGCACTTGAACAGCATTCTGGAACAAAAAAATCACGAAAACCAGGGGTCCACTGTATATTCTCTTGAAACAGTTCTCAACAAACCAATACCTAGTACTGCCTTTCATCCAGTAACTCCTTTACTCTAAGCTTTAAAAAATAATTAAGGTGCTAATTCAGGTGCTACAGTGTTTTACTCTCATTGTTTAGTATTATATCCCAAGCTCCTTTATTTTAGAGTTAACTAACTGCCACAGTTCATATATTAACTTTTGTTAAAATAATTAAGGTGCTAACTCAGATGCTAAAGTGTTTTACTTTCATTGTTTACTATTATATTCCCTAGCTCCTTTATTTTTAGCTTAAGAGTAACTACCATAGTTCATTTATCCACATTGGTAAAAATAACTAAGGTACTTATTCACGTGCCAAGAGCTCTTTTTACATTGTTCTATTCTTAATTCTAATTATAGAATCACACTCATTCTTATGACTCCAAACAGTGATCTTGATATCAACCTCTTATTAAATGACTTACACAACCCTAACAGCAACTGTAATTATTACACAGCAGAACAAGCAAAAGCACTACTCAGAGCCAACAATAACATAACTGTCTTTAACTACAATGTCAGATCTTTAAGCAAACATTACGATGACCTCACAGCATTATTAAATTCCCTGCAGACCAGTATGTCCATCATTGCTCTCACTGAAACCTGGCTAAAGCCCAATACTAATACTACATATATCTATGCCATTACTGGTTACACAGCCATACACAACTGTAGGCCAGACCAACAAGGGGATGGCACAGCTATTTACTACTCAGACCAGCTTGAATGTATCAACAATACTTGCACAAGAGATGAACATGGAGAATATTTAATAGCTAAGACAGTGATAAACATCTACAGAGTACCACAGTCAAATATTAGCCAATTTAGTGAAAAATTAGGAAGTACGTATGATTACTGATGTACACATGAACACAGGACCCACAAGTAACTGAATTCACAAACACTATGAGCAACTGATTGCTGCTACCAACAGTAACAAAACCAACAAGAATCTCTGAGACTAGTGCCTCCCTATTAGACCACATCTGGACTAACACAATATCCCCTTTAAAATCAGGCATAATCACATATAATACCACAGACCACTACCCTATGCCAAGCATCGACTGGCAAACCGAGTTAGACATCTATACAGATACTGACATTTGTATTAATAATTTTCTAAAAAAGACCCAATACCTCTAGAACATGCATTGCCCTAAAAAAACTAAACAGAACACAGCTTAGAGACTAAACAGTCCCTGGCTAACACCCAGCATTCTCAAATCCATTAATATAAAACACCTATATGAAAAACAGTACAGAATGGGTCAAATAACAAGAGACCAAACAAAGCGTTACTCAACAAACCTAACCAGCCTGATAAGAAGGTCAAAAAAATTGTATTATGAGAACAGATTACATAACTTAAAAGGTGATATGAAAAAGACCTGGAAAACCCTGTCTGAAATTCTAGGAACTAAAAAGATATCCAGAAACAGAACAATCAAACTAACAAAACCAGATGAACCCCTACTCCCACCGACTGAAACAGCAAACAGACTCAATGTTTTCTTCTCTACCATAGTAAAAATGCTGGCAAGCAAAATTCCAAGTTCAAACACCATACCTAATGACTACCTCACTGGCAACTACCCGAATAAACTATTCTTAGCTCCAACCAACCCAACAGAAGTCTCACTTGTTATCAACACATTAAAAAACAAGGCAGGAGATCTAAATAACTTACCACCTTTTATGTACAAAAAAGCTTCTCAAGTACTATCACCAATTATTGCAACACTTTAACAAATCCATTGAATTCTCCACCTTCCCATCAATACTCAAAATAGCGAGGGTTACCCCCATACATAAAGGAGGAGATCAAACAGACCTGAATAACTATAGGCCAATATCTAACTTACCCCTTGTCTCCAAAATCTTTGAAAAATTAATTCATAGGAATCCATCTTGACAGTGGCCTCAAATTTCAGACACATATACAACAAATTTCCAAGAAAGTCTCAAAGACCGTGGGAATACTATCCAAGATACGGTACTATGTTCCACAACCAGCTCTCCTTACCCTATATCACTCACTCATTTACCCCTACCTCACCTATGGAATCTACGCATGGGGCTCTACATCAATAACTCATCTCAGACCACTAATAACACAACAAAAGGCAGCAGTTAGAATGATAACAAATTCACACTCCAGACAACATACTCCACCAATATTCAAAAACCTAAACTTACTCACCATACAAGACATCCATACTTTTTACTGTGCCTATTACATACATAGAAAACACTATGCAAATATTAACCCACCACTCAAACTTCTCCTTACCAATTTTAACAGGACACATGACCATAACACTAGACACAGATCACTCCTCGATGTTCCCCGTGTCCATCTAACACTATGTAAAAACTCAATGCATATAAAAGGCACGAAAATTTGGAATTCATTACCTGTCATTGCCAAAGAAACCCTGCCTGTACCCCAATTCAAAACGATGCTAAAAAACCACCTTCTCACCCAAAGCTAAATGCTCAATATCAAACATTCCCAACAAAGTAGAATAATCACTTAATGTAAAAACCTGACTAATCACTTAAATGTAAAAACCTGTTATGAATAATACATACTAAGCTAACTATTTCCATAACATTTACATTATAATGACCACGTAAACTGTAACTGCAATGCAACTGTTTTAAATTGTTATCTCACTCAATTAGTTGCATTGCTACAATTAATTGATATGTTCAACTTATATTCAAACTTTATAACTTAGATACGCAATTATACTTATTTTATAAATTATCAACCATAACTTTTTACCATGTAGTCTAGAATTAAGTAGACCTAAGAATGCCCCAATGCACAGCATATTAGGGGCTTTTGGCATGTACATCTCATTACTAACTATATTTCTTGTCTACCATGTATCATTGTACCATGTCTCAATAAAGTATTATTATTATTATTATTATTATTATTATTATTATTATAGGCAGATCTATTCCTACCTCATCCCCCACAACATACTCAACCAATGTCAGTTTGGTTTCAGGCCTAATAAAAACACAAATGATGCTATTATACACATGCTAGAAATAATATACACTGCTCTCGAGAAAAAAGAAATCCCACTGGGAATCTTTATTGATTTACGTAAAACTTTTGATACAGTTGACCATGATCTGTTACACTTAAAATTATCACACTATGGAATAAGAGGGCACTCCCACAACTACCTAAAGTCATACCTTAGTGACAGAAGCCAATATGTACACAAATGGAGCTAGCTCTATTACGCAAACTATTACAGTAGGTGTCCCACAGGGAAGTGTTCTTGGCCCACTTCTCTTTCTCATTTACATAACGACCTACCAAATGCATCTCAATTACTCAAACCCATACTATTTGCAGATGACACTACATACGTCTTCTCTCACCCATGGCCAGTCATACAAGCCAACACTGTAAATGCTGAATTACAGAAAATATCTACCTGGATGATGACTAACAAGCTTACTCTCAATGTTGATAAAACCTATTTCATTCAGTTTGGGAACAGAGCTACAAATGTTCCACTTAACATAATGATAAACAGATCACTTGTCACAAAACTCACAGAGGGAAAATTTTTAGGAATGCACCTTGACAGTGGCCTCAAATTTCAGACACATATAAAACAAATTTCCAAGAAAGTCTCTGAGACCGTTGGAATACTATCCAAGATAAGGTACTATGTTCCACTACCAGCTCTCCTTTCCCTGTATCACTCACTCATTTACCCCTATCTCACCTATGGAATCTGTGCATGGGGCTCAGCAACAATAAATCATCTCAGGCCATTAATAACACAACAAAAGCCTGCAGTCAGAATGATAACAAATTCTCACTCTAGACAACATACTCCACCAATATTCAAAAGTCTAAACTTACTCACCAAACAAGACATCCATACTTTTTACTGTGCCTATTACATACATAGAACACTAAACTCAAATACAGTGGTACCTCGACTTCCGATATTTTTTCATTCCAGAATGCTGTTCAAGTGCCAATACCAAACGAATTTATCCCCATAAGGAATGATGTAAAATAGACTAGTCCTTTTAGACCCCCAAAATTACACTTACAAAAGCATTTAAAAAAATAAACTTACATAAAAGGGTGAGTTTGGGGACCATGAACATAACACAAGGCACAGATCACTCTTCGATGTTCACCGTGTCTACCTCACACTATGCAAAAATGCAATGAACATTAACCCTTTCGGGGTTATGGTCGTACAAGTACGTCTTACGCACTGGGGTTATTGACGTACTAGTACGCCTAAATTCTAGCGCCCTCAAATCAAGCAGAAACAGGCTGTTAGGCCTAGATGTGATAGAATGGGTCTGTGCGGTCAGTGTGCGCAGTATAAAAAAATTCCTGCACCACACAGTGCATAATGAGGAAAAAAAAACTCTGACCGTGTTTTTGGTTTAAAACAGCGAAATGCAGTCTATTTTCGTATGGTATTTATTGATGTATTCTCGTTTTCTTGGTCTCATTTGATAGAATGGAAGATATATTATAGAAATAAAGATGATTTTGATTGGTTTTACAATAACAAGTACAGTGGTACCTCGACTTACGATGGTCCCCAAACTCACCCTTTTATGTAAGTTTATTTTTTTAAATGCTTTTGTAAGTGTAATTTTGGGGGTCTAAAAAAACAAGTCTATTTTACATCATTCCTTATGGGGATAAATTCGTTTGGTAATGGCACTTGAACAGCATTCTGGAATGAAAAAATATCGTAAGTCGAGGTACCACTGTACCTTGAAATTGAGCTCAAAGTAGCGAAAATGTTCGATTTTTGACGATGTTCAAAAGTAAACAAATCACACCATGCGTCCAATACACATCAACTGGCGAGTCTAATATTCATGCACAAGTGCTCTGATATTATTTATACCATTTTTACAGTGATGCAGTTGTATACATAACAGTAAATCTTCTATTTTTTTGTGAGAATAAAAATTCAAAATGGAAAGCAAAAGTAATGTAAGTGGGGCCTGGAGACGTGACTAATGAACAGAGAAGATGTTATTTTAGTGCCAGGAATGTCTGCCTTGTTTATTATGGACCCTATTTTGAAAATGGCATCGTTTGAAATTTGTGTGTAATTGGCCAAATTGCCATTTTCTGACAACTATTTTGGGTAGTTGAAATTGGTAAATAGGCGGTTTCTTGTACTCAATCGATAGAAGAAAGGGAGTTCTAGCGAAATAGCTATAATTTTAGTAGACTGAAACATTGGAATGTTCCGAAAATAGGGTTCAAAGTGGGCGAAATCGCCGATGCGTAAGTGTCATGGCTACCGCTAACTCCGCAAAAGCATAAGTCCGTTAGTTTTCGGTCAAATTTCATAATTTTTGTGGCGTTATGATCGGAAAAAGATTCTCTATCATTCCAGAAGAAGAAAATTTTTTTTTTTTTAAATTCGTGGACCCTGAGAACGAGTTTCAGAGAGACCCCTTGGACCCCCAAAGGGTTAAGGGCCCAAAAATTTGGAATTCATTAACTATGATTACCAATATTAATATTACAGTGGTACCCCGTGTTTCGGTCTGTCCAAATAACGGTTGTTTCGTGTAAAGGTTGCTTTTTCAGTCAATACAGTCATACCTCAGTTAACGATATTAATCCGTCAGAGAGGGCATATCTTTAACCGAATCAATCGTTAACTGAATAAATTTTCCCCATAAAAAATAATGGAAATAAAATTAATCCGTCCAAGACTTCCAAAAGTAGTAAAATAAAATATTTTTTAGAACTTTTTGACATTAAATAATACACAATTTAATGAACATTAAATAAATACATATGTAAATATAGTAAAATAACATGTCACTTACATTTATTGAAGAGTTGTTGATGTGTGGAGGATGGAAGGAGGGGAGAAGGTGGAGTAGTATGCAAGTGTTTGGAAGGGGAATCCCCTTCCATTAACACTGCAGGTACCAAGTTCTTTTCTGGGGTTACTTCCCTTTTTCTTTTAATGCCACTAGGACCAGCTTGAGTCACTGGACCTCTCTCTAACAATAAATCTGTCCAGGGAGCTCTGTGTCTGGCGATTCTTTAACACATCCCTGAAATGACACACCACTGTGTCATTGTACAGGTTGCCAGCATGGTTAGGGTGATAATCATCCATAAAGCCTTGCACATCAGTCCATTTCGCACAGATCTCCCTAATCCTTGAAGAAGGCACCTTCTTCCATCTCAGTTCCACCTCCTCCTCCTCTGAACCATTGTCCTGACCTGTGGTCTCTTGTTGCAGTTGCTGTTGAAGCTCTTGCAGATCTTCAGTGGTTAGCTCTTCCTTGTGCTCCTCCACCAACTGTTCCACATCCTCACCACTCACCTCCAACCACATAGACTTGCCCAGTTCCACAATTTCTTCCACAAGAGGCTCGGGCTCAGGCTCAGGCTCAGGCTCAGGCTCAGGCTCAGGCTCAGGGTTCTGAGGCTCATCCCCAAAACCTTCAAAATCCCTCTCTAGGACACAGTCTGGCCACAATTTTCTCCAGGCAGAGTTCATAGTCCTGGTAGTCACTCCCTCCCAAGCCTTACCTATAAGGTTTACACAATGCAGGATATGGAAATGTTTTTCCAAAAGTCTCTTAGGGTTATATTCATGTCTGTGGTCACATCAAAGCACTTTTGAAACATTGCTTTAGTGTAGAGTTTTTTAAAGTTTGAAATGACCTGCTGGTCCATGGGCTGGAGGAGAGGAGTGGTATTAGGGGGCAAGAACTTCAATTTGATGAATTTAAACTCCTTCACAATTTTCTCTACCAAGTTTGGAGGATGACAAGGAGCATTGTCCATTATCAGGAGGCACTTAAGTGGCAAATTATTTTCCTGGAGATATTTCTTCACACTGGGGCCAAACACGCCATTGAACCCCTCTAAGAAAATGTCCTTTGTGACCCATGCCTTTTTGTTAGACTTCCACATCACACACAAGTTAGACTTGGTGATACCACATCTGCCAAACACTCAGGGATTTTCAAAAAGATACACCAGTAAAGGCTTCACTTTAAAATCACCACTGGCATTAGCACAAAGCATCAAAGTTAGCCTGTCTTTCATAGGCTTATGTCCTGGCTGTGCCTTTTCCTCCTGAGTAATGAAGGTCCTGTTGGGCATTTTCTTCCAAAACAGGCCTGTTTCATCACAATTAAACACTTGTTGGGGGAGGAATTGTTCAGCCTCTATGTACTCCTGGAATTCAGGCACATATTTTTCAGCCGCACTTTTGTCAGAACTGACTTCCTCACCATGCCTCACAACACTATGTATGCCACTTCGATTCTTAAATTTTTGAAACCAGCCTCTGCTGGCTTTAAATTCGCTCACTTCAGCACTCGTTGCAGGCATTTTCTTAACGAGATCATCATGCAACTGCCTTGCTTTTTCACATATTATTGCCTCCGAAACACTATCTGCTGCTAACTGTTTCTCGTTGATCCACACCAACAACAAATTTTCCACATCTTCCAGAACTTGTGATCTCTGTTTTGTGATCACAAATGAACCTTTCGCAACAACAGCTTCCTTGATTTTACGTGTATTTTCCTTGGCCACAATGGTAGCGATGGTAGAATAGGCTTTACCATACAGCCTGGCCAGCTCAGTGATATGCACTCCACTTTCATATTTTTCTATTATCTCCTTCTTCAGTTCTATTGTATTTCTGAGCCTCTTTGCCACAGGCTTACCACTAGGAGCTTTCTTTGGACCCATGGTAGCTTATTTAGCAGTTGCAAGCACTAAAAACAGTGGAATAATGACAATATACTGGTATGAATGCGTGGGTGGAGTGGGTGGTGGTCGCTCTCGCTTGTAAACAATAGCACACTGACGCTCCCTGGAGTGCCCGCACAGCTGGGTGCCACGCGGACGCGTCCGGTACGAATATCGTTAACCGAAGCAAACATCGTTAACGGGAGTCATTTTTTTTACGTCAAAAATATCGTTAACCGAATTTATCGCTATCCGACTAGTACATCGTTAACCGAGGTATGACTGTATTTTTCTAGTGTATCAGTCTTTACTCGTGTAGCGGTCCATACCAGACCTGTCCGCCTGCCTGCGCTTGCGCGCCTCGCCGCGCAGGACGCCAGTCTAGCGTTGTTTACACTTGAGTGAACAATACCCAGCGTGCTCTTTCAAACATTCACAATACATTTGTTGTGTTTATTGGTGGTTTAGTGATTGTCACTGTGAAATAAGTCACCATAGGTCCAAAGAAGCTTCCTAGTGGCACCCCAGTGGTAGCATTCATGCAGGGAGTGTAGCATTCATGCAGGGAGTGTAGCATTCATGCAGGGAGTGTAGCATTCATGCAGGGAGTGTAGCATTCATGCAGGGAGTGTAGCATGCATGCAAGGAGTGTAGCATTCAGGCAGGGAGTGTAGCAGGCATGCATGAAGTGTAGCATTCATGCAGGGAGTGTAGCATGCATGCAAGGAGTGTAGCATTCATGCAGGGAGTGTAGCAGGCATGCAAGAAGTGTAGCAGGCATGCAGGGAGTGTAGCAGGCATGCAGGGAGTGTAGCAGGCATGCAGGGAGTGTAGCAGGCATGCAGGGAGTGTAGCAGCCATGAAGGGAGTGTAGCAGGCATGCAGGGAGTGTAGCAGGCATGCAGGGAGTGTAGCATTCACGCAGGGAGTGTAGCATTCATGCAGAGGTGTAGCATTCATGCAGAGAGTGTAGCAGCATGTCGGGAGTGTAGCATTCATGCAGGAGTGTAGCATTCATGCAGGGAGTGTAGCATGCATGCAAGGAGTGTAGCATTCAGGCAGGGAGTGTAGCAGGCATGCAAGAAGTGTAGCAGGCATGCAGGAAGTGTAGCATTCATGCAGGGAGTGTAGCATGCATGCAAGGAGTGTAGCATTCATGCAGGGAGTGTAGCAGGCATGCAAGAAGTGTAGCAGGCATGCAGGGAGTGTAGCAGGCATGCAGGGAGTGTAGCATTCATGCAGGGAGTGTAGCAGGCATGCGAGTGGTCATGCAGGTGTAGCATTCATGCAGGGAGTGTAGCAGGCATGCAGGGAGTGTAGCAGGAAGGCAGGGAGTGTAGCAGGAAGGCAGGGAGTGTAGCAGGAAGGCAGGGAGTGTAGCAGGAAGGCAGGGAGTGTAGCAGGCATGCAGGGAGTGCAGCAGGAAGGCAGGGAGTGGGGATTCCCCTTCCAAACACTAACCCCTTCCCCTGTCCTCCTCCCTATCTTCCAGATGCCAGCAACTCTCTTCAATAAAGGTAAGTAAATAATATTTTAAATGTTTAATTATAAATTTATTATACTTTATATATATTTATAATTGTTTTGTGAATGTAAAAGTATAGTTACTCTTTACAAAATTAATTTTTTGTGAATATTTTTGGATGTCTGGAACGGATTAATTGTATTTACATTATTTCTTATGGGAAATAAGGTTTCGAGTTTCGAATTTTTCATAATAATAATAATAATAATAATAATAATAATAATAATAATACTTTATTGAGACATGGTACAGTGATACATGGTTGGGTAGACAAGATACATAGTTATTGATGAGATGTACATGCCAAAAACCCCTAATATGCTGTGCATTGCGGGCATTCTTAGGACTACATAATTGTAGACACATGGTAAAAAGTTATGGTTGATAATTTATAAAATAAGTATAATTGTGTATCTAAGTTATAAAGTTTGAATAAATTTGGGACATATAAATTAATTGTAGAATGAAAATAATTGAGTGAGATAACATTTGAACAATTTTGCAATGGTACAGTTTACTGGTCATTATAATGTAAAGTTATGGAAACAGTTAGCTTAGGTATTTTCATAACAGGTTTTTCATTTAATATTTAAGTTTTTACAAAGTATTATTCTCTTTTTGGGAATGTTTGATATTGACATTTAGGTTGGGTGGAAGGGGTTTTTT
>WNWK01044982.1:0-14901 GCA_009830355.1 Cherax destructor
CTGAATGACTTGACTGAATTACTGACTGAATGACTTACTGACTGAATGACGGCTGACTTACTGACTGAATGACTTGACTGACTGAATGACTTGACTGACTGAATGACTTGACTGACTTACTGACTGAATGACTTGATTGACTTACTGATTGAATGACTTGACTGACTTACTGAATGACTTGACTGACTTACTGAATGACTTAAAGTTAGACACTCAGTACAACCATCGACTTCAGTTCCAGAACCTCTACCATCCACCTCAGCCCAGTAGGGCCACAGCATAACTCTCCACTCTCTCCACAATCATCCACAAACACCAGCAGCACCCACAATTTAAGGTAAATACTATTATTTATGTTACATTTGTAGTCTTAAGCAGTAAAAACAACATAATACATCACGATAATGAACTACAATTACATATTCACTTTTATTTTTGTAAGATCTGTTGGTCTAAAAAAAAATTGTTTGGCTTTTTCGGGACTCGCAGGAACGTAACCCTATTTTTCCCATAAGTTCTTTTAATTATTTAAAACAAAATTATCTAACACAACTTTTTCAGGAACGTAACTATCGTGCTAAATGACGGTCTATTTTATAACACAGGTTACTATTTCTTGGTTTTATGTAGTCATTATATCTTGCTACTTGTAGTAGAAGTAACAAGAGTTGGAGGTACAGTGGAACCCGAGTTTCGAATTCTCCCAACTCGACCTATTATGTAATTTTATTATTGTAAGTGCTTTTGTAAGTGTATTTTTTGGGGTCTGAAACGGACTAATCTAATTTACGTTATTCCTCATGGGAACAAATTCGTTCGGTAACAGCACTTGAACAGCATTTTGGAACGAAGAAAGTTCGAAACTCTGGGTACCACTGTAGTGGGAAGATGGCGGGAATATTTTGAGGAACTATTTAAATGTTGATGAAGAGAAGGAGGTAGTGATTTCATGCATTGGCCAGGGAAGTATAACATCTTTTAGGAGTAAAGAAGAGCTGAATGTGAGTGTGGGAAAGATGCATGAGGCATTACGTAAAATGAAAGGGGGTAAAGCAGCTGGAACTGATGGGATCATGACAGAAATGTTAAAAGCAGGACAGATATAGTTTTGGTACTTTTGTTCAGTAAATGTATGAAAGAGGGAAGGTACCTAGGGATTGGCAGAGAGCATGTATAGTTCCTTTATATAAAGGGAAGCGGGACAAAAGAGATTGTAAAATTATAAGAGAATAAGTTTACTGAGTATACCAAGTAAATTGTGTATAGTAGGGTTATTATTGAAAGATTTAGAGGTAAGACAGAAAGCTGGATTGCAGATGAGCAAGGAGGCTTTAGAATGGGTAGGGGATGTGTAGATCAAGTGTTTACATTGAAGCATATAAGTGAACAATATTTAGATAAAGGTAGGGAAGTTTTCATTGCATTTATGTATTTAGAAAAGTCATATGATAGGGTGGATAGGGGAGCAATGTGGCAGATGTTGCAAGTGTATGGAATAGGTGGTAAGTTACTAAATGCTGTAAAGATTTTTTATGAGGATAGTGAGGCTCAGGTTAGGGTGTAGGAGAGAGGGAGATTACTTTCCAGTAAAAGTAGGTCTTAGACAGGGATGTGTAATGTTGCCATGGTTGTTTAATATATTTATAGATGAGGTTGTAAAAGAAGTAAATGCTAGGGTGTTGGGGAGAGGGGCGGGATCAAATTATGGGGAATCAAATACAAAATGGGAGTTGACACAGTTACTTTTTGCTGATGATACTGTGCTTTTGGAAGATTCTAAAGAGAAGTTGCAAAGGTTAGTGGATGAACTTGGAAGGGTGTGTAAATAAAGTTGGAATTGAACATAGATAAGAGTAAGGTGATGAGATTAGCTAACAAGTTAGGTAAGAAAAATTGGATATTACATTGGAGGGAGGGAGTATGGAAGAAGTGAATGTGTTCAGATATTTGGGAATTGACTTGTCAACAGATGGGTTTATGAAGGATGAGGTTAACCATAGAAATGATGAAGGAAAAAAGGTGAGTGGTGCATTGAGGGTACCTGTGGAGACAAAAAAAGTTATCCATGAAGGCAAGAAGGAAATGTATGAAAGTATAGTATTACAAACACACTTATATGGGTGTGAAGTTTGGGTTGTAAATGCTGCAGCAGGAGCGGCTGGAGGCAGTGGAGATGATGTGTCTAAGCAATTGTGGTGTAAATATTATGCAGAGAATTGTATGTGAAATTGGAGGAGGTGTGAAGTTACTAAAAGTATTAATTAGAGGACTGAAGAGGGGTTGTTCAGGTGGTTTAATCATTTAGAGAGAATGGAGCAAAATAGGTTGACTTAGAATTTGTATAAATCTGTAGTGGAGGGGAGGAAGGGTTGGGGTCATCCTAGGAAAGGATGGAGGGGGGGGGGTAAATGAGGTTTTGTGTGCTTGGACATGCAGCAGGCATTTGTGAGCATGTTAGATAGGAGTGAATGGAGACAAATGGTTTTTGGGACCTGACAAGCTGTTGGAGTGTGAGCAGGGAAATATTTTGTGAAAGGATTCAGGAAAACTTGTTAGCCAGACTTGAGTCCTGGAGGTGGAGAGTACAATGCCTGCACTTTAACCCCTTTGGTGTTGATGCCGTAATATTACAGCTCTGAAGGCAGTGTCAATCCCATAATACAACACTAAAATTCTAGCGGATTTAAATCTTGCAGGAGAAAGCTGGTAGGCCTACATACGAGAGAATGGGTCTGCATAGTCAGTGTGCACAGTATAAAAACATCCTGCAACACCGCAGTGCATAATGATAAAAAAAACTGTTACCATATTTTTAGTTTAAAACAGCTACTTTGCTGTGTATCTTCGTATAGTATTTATGGTTTGTTACGATTCGAACCTCAGTCTAGGGGCTGGTTACCTTCGTAACAATATCACTTTGAGAAGAAACTTAGAATCTTATAAAATCAGGTAATAATGAGAGTTCAACAAGCCTTTTCCGTTTTTTATTTAAACCTTAAATGCTTATCTGAGGTATATAACAAGATCACTTGAATATCTCATAGTCCGATCTTTTTCAATCACATAAAATTAGAGTATGTATAAGAGCGCTTAATTTAACACTTCCCATAAAAATATAGTATTTACAAGATCGCTTATAGTAACACTACAATCAGTGTCAATAGACACACAAACACTTTAGAGTCTATATATATATATATACACCCGGTTAACATAGTTCTCTTGAGTATCACTTAGAAGATATTATAATACGTCGCTGAACTTCACAACGAATTCCTACGATAATAATCCGATAGATTCTTAGCAAACAGTTCCTCTAAAGAGTAAGAGCGCTTAATCCAGAATATCGATGAAAAGCTGAGCCCTCTTTACCGAGTCAGAGGGAAGGGAGGACTGTCCACAACAGAACACTCCGGTATAACCTCAACTCGGTCAAGAGGGTAGAGAGGGCTGAACTACCTCAACAAGAGCATACCTCGTTAAACCTTAGACAGGCGTTACAAACCTACCTAACACATTACTCCCTATATATACATTATACCCGGGTATACTAATTACAAATTCATAAACCAAATACAGTGGTACCTCGACTTACGATGGTCCCCAAACTCACCCTTTTATGTAAGTTTATTTTTTTAAATGCTTTTGTAAGTGTAATTTTGGGGGTCTAAAAGGACTAGTCTATTTTACAACATTTCTTAAGGAGATAAATTCGTTTGGTAATGGCACTTGAACAGCATTCTGGAATGAAAAATATCGTAAGTCGAGGTACCACTGTATTATAGACTAGTGGAATCTTTAATTAGCTTTATTAAAGAAACCCTGAGTATAATATTAAGTGGACAATTCCATATAAATTAACCTCTAAAGACCTTGGGCGTAACACCCCCCCCCCTCTGAGGACTAAACGTCGCCATATAAGATGACTTCACAAAAAGAATGACATAAAACACAAGTCTTTCTTTTGACCAAAGACCTTTTTAACCAAAGACCTTGACGACAAAATGCTTCTTCAAGAAGCAACTTGAAATTCTTGGGTCACCCAACTACAGAAGCGTAGACACCAGCGCTTCAGGTAAAAGAGGCGTTTCCAATAAGAGACCTCCGGTGACCCTTGACAGCAGGGAAAGCCAGGTCAAGACAACAGGAGACATAGCAACTGCAGAAATAAGTTCTGGATACCATAAGGTGGCTTTAGAAAGCATAGCAGGTCTCCTCAGTGGTTACAAGAATCGAATAGCTGTAAATAGACAAATACAAAACATTAAAGCGATGCCTTAAAAGAAAATATAAAGTACAAATAAATTTCCTTTCTAACGTCTTTGAATAGAAGCAAAAAAAATTAAAATTATGAAATTACATTTAATGACGTTTCTTTAGGGACGGGACAGTGCATCTGCAATAACATTATCAGCTCCTTTAATATGTTGAATACTTATAGCAAATGGTTGTATCCTAAGGGACCATCTTTGAATTCTAGCATTTTTGGCCTTCATAGTGTTTATAAACATTAAGGGATTATGATCAGTTCTTACTCTAATTTTATGAGGAGTGGTCCCAAGATAGACTTCAAAATGTTCCAAGGCTAAGACCAAAGCTAGTGCCTCTTTTTCAACGGTAGCATACGTTAATTGATGGGATTTCAATTTAGCAGAAAAATAACAGACTGGGTGTAAAAGGTCGGAAGAGGAGGAAGGTTGTAGAAGAACAGCGCCCACAGCGTAATCACTGGCATCGACTTGTAAAGTAAAGGGAGCTTCGAACACAGGGCTCTGTAGGACTGGAGAGGAACCACGTAGACGCTTTAGACGAGTAAAGGCTAGCTCACTTGCAGTTGTCCATTCAAAGGGAACTTTAGAACTTGTAAGTTCAAAAAGGGGTGCTGCCACTTGTGAAAAATTAGGGCAAAACCTACGGTAGTAACCAGCCATCCCTAGGAACCTTTGCACACCCTTCTTGTCTTTCGGAACGGGGAAATCCATAATAGCCAGAATCTTAGCGTTGACTGGGGCAACAGTTCCTTGTCCTATATTAAATCCCAAGTATTTTATTCGGGCTTGTCCGAACTCACATTTAGTTAGATTGACAGTAAAATGGTGCTCGTCTTAGTTTTTTCAGAAGGGCCTCCAGTCGTAGCTTGTGTTGGTGCCAGTCATCACTAAATACTACCAGATCATCAAGGTAGGCTTCGACGCCTTCCAAGTCGATCGTCAGCCTGTTCATAAGCCTCTGGAAGGTAGAAGCCGCGTTGCAGAGTCCGAAGGGCATCACTAGGTAATTAAACAGGCCTCCAGGCACTGTAAAAGAAGAAATTTCCTGAGCTCGTGGTGATAAAGGCACCTGATAATAACCACGCAGGAGGTCCAAACGACTGACGTATTTGGCACTGGAGATTTTGTCAATCAGGTCGTCAACCCTAGGAAGGGGAAATCCATCTGGCACCGTTATGGAATTTACTCTACGATAGTCGGTACACATTCTATAGGAACCGTCCGACTTAGGTACCAAGACACACGGAGAAGCCCAAGGGCTCTTACTAGGTTCAATCAAACCATGGTCCAGTAGGAAATGTATCTCATCCCTTAGAGCCTTATTCTTAACTGGGCTAACCCGATAAGGTGCTTGTTTGATCGGTGCAGCTCCTTGCACGTCCACATCGTGCATCCCCATAGAACATTGTCGGGGGATATCTCCAAAGAGACTGCTATAAGTGTAGATCAAGTCTCGGATTTCACTTGCTCTTCCCTTGTCTAAATTACTGAAAAATTTATCTAGGTTTCCCAATATTTCCGAGTTCTTTAATCTTATCTCTACTCCCCGGGAACAATCTTCCTTACTGGGGTCGTCTTCTTGAGAGCGCACAGCAGCTATAGGGATGACACCTTCATGGTATTTCTTCAGCTGATTTATGTGGTAAGTATGAGTAGACTTCTTCTTTCCGGTGTTCTCACCACATAATTTACTTTACTTAGTTTCTTCAACACTTCCATAGGACCCTCATACTTGGGTTGCAAGGTATGCCCCGGTACCGGCTTTAGGGCTAATACCTTGTCTCCCACGTTCAAAGAACGTTCAACAGCGGACTTGTCATAACGTTGTTCATTTGATTTTGAGCTCGTCTCAGGTTATCGGCAGCCAACTGCCGAGTAAATGACAAGTGTTGCTGCATTGCTGAGGGAGACAGACATAAAGGAGGTTCCGTTCGTCCCGACCACACGTCCTTTAACATTGCTAACGGCCCTCTGACTGCATGATCATAAATGAGCTCAAAGGGGCTATATCCCAGGCTTTCCTGTTCACTCTCTCGTAGGGCAGGGAGGAGGAATGGAATGCCTTCGTCCCAGTCCTTTGAGAACTGCTCGCAATAGGCCCTCATCATGACCTTGAGCGTTTGGTGGAACCTCTCCAAGGCTCCCTGGGTTTGTGGCCTATAAGCTGTTGAAACTATGGGTTTAATTCCGACCCTGGACAAAGCCTCACGAAAAACCTTTGATGTAAAATTCGTTCCTTGGTCGGATTGGATCTCCTTAGGTAATCCGAACTGTGCGAAGAACCGAAATAAGACTCTTACAATAGCCTTAGCACTAATCTTTCGTAGGGGCACGGCCTCCGGATACCGGGTTGTCGTATCCATAATAGTAAGGAGGTATTGATTGCCGAGCTTGGTTTTTGGAAGAGGTCCCACACAGTCTACTATGAGTCGAGAGAAGGGCTCACCTTCTACGGCAATGGGTACAAGTGGTACAGGTGGAGGTTTTTGTGCGGGTTTCCCCCACAGTCTGACAAATTGAACAGTTCCTCAAGTACTCGGTCACAGTATTTTTCATCTTCGGCCAGAAAAAATACCGGGCCAATTTTCCTAAAGTTTTCCGCACTCCCAAATGCCCTCCCATGGGGCTAGAATGGGCCACCTCCAACACCAACTCTCGAAACCTAACAGGCAAAACTACTACCTGTTTGACCTTAGGGCGTTGGTTATCTGCAGAGATAGCAGCTGGAGATTTCTTCATCAGAATACCGTCAGCGTAATAGAAACATTCTTCCATCCCCTCAGCTTCCGTCTCTGTAAGCACTTGCTCTCTTGCCTGTTTTAAAGATGGGTCTTCTAGCTGTTCCTTCACTAGGTTGTCTCGGTTAAAGTCACCACTCTGTAGAGGGGTAAAGTCTACCACTCGGGTCTCTGGGAACTGATCTTCGACGTCTGGTCGATCAACGGCACTAAACAGCGCTTCCAAACCCCAATCTGAAGACACGTCCTCAGTAGGAAGGGATTCCGGAATTTTAGCCATAGCCCTTGTTATAGCTGTGAGAGGAAATAGACGAGGACCTTCCTTACATCCTTCAATGGCATAAGCCTCTCCTGAGGAATTCTCTGTAACATAAGGTTCTCTGCTTATTCCTCCTTTTCCTAAATCATTACCCACAAGTAGGTCAACCAACTTTATAGGAAAATCAGTCTCCGAAATGCCCACAACAGCCTCACCCTGATATGAATCTAAATTCACATACACCTTATGAAGGGGGACTCTCGTGATGGCGCCACCGTAACCTTCTAGCAGAACATCTAGGTTAGTATAGGTGTTTTCATTTAAAGGAAGCACTCCTTTTCTCAATAGAGTCAGGTAGCTACCCGTATCTCGATAGGATACTATGTCTACCAGTTGGTCCTCTGTAATTCCAGCCTTACCCTTGGAAAAGTAGGGAAGCATGGCCTCCGTTACTTTATCAGAGAGCCTCTCCGAGGGAATTAGGCATTTCGACTTGGAGGATTTGTCAGCTAAGGCTTGCTCTTTTTGTGGACACTCCTGTTCCTTCAGCTTAGAAGATGTCATTAGTGCAGGTAAGGTTTCTGCACCTGAACGCCTATGATCACGGTTCAACTGGAAACAAGAGCGTCTCAAATGGCCGGGTTTCTGGCAATAGGAGCAAGTATGTCCTCTTCTAGGAGTATCTACTTCATAATAAGATGGTCTTCCTTTACCTGTGAAAGCACGAGTGTAGACTTTCTCTAAACGAGGAGATGCAGTCTGCTGATCCGTTTTCCTAGGAGAATATGGCTGACTCTTAGAAGAATATAACCTAGTCTTCTCTCGAGATGCTTTTTCCTTTGTCAATTGAGAAGTTATCTCAAAATGGTCTGCTAAGGAAGCAGAGGCCAACGCGTCTGCTGTCTGATGTTCAATTACAAAGGTACGTACGTCCCCAGTCAGGGTGTTGTGAAATTCCTCTTGCAGGATTAACTGCATCAAGCGCTCCATGGAATCACAACCTGTAGACCTCAACCATCGTTCTAGAGCCACTTTCTTTTGTCGGGCGAATTCTACCCAGGTCTGGCCAGGTAGTCGTCGTAGAGAGCGGAAGGTACGCTGATAACTTAAGGGAAGCAAGTCATACTCCTTTAATATTATCTTCTTCACCGCTTCGTAATCAGCATACTTGTCGTAAGGAAGATCTGCTGTACAGGCTTGTGCCTTACCAGTAAGGGTGGTGTGAAGTAAGGTAGCCCAATGTTCCCGTGGCCATTGCATCCCTCTTGCCTGATTCTCAAATGTGTCGAAGTAAGTGTCTAAGTCCTTCTCACAGAATCTAGGCACTAATAAGGCAGCCTTGTGCAGGTCAAAAGACAAGGTTGAAGGGGCAGATGATTTACTCCTCTCTTCATCTATTTGTCTCTCGAATCTGATGTTTTCCCTCTCGAATTCTTCTTTATACAGCTGACGTTGTGCTTCTAGTTGTGTTGTCTGCAACTTTATGAGATGTTCCATACGTTGAAAGTGTTCGAGAGAGAGAGGAGACAAAGGTACAGGAGGAGTGGGAGGATGGAGTCCCTCTAGACGAAGCTTGGGACGAGTTCCAACTCCTGTCGTCCGCACACGACCAGGGCTTGCTAAAGGGCTCTCATTACCTGACTCAAGTGATACGTTGTCTGTATGCATAGCCTCTGCTCCCAGAGTGAGGTTTTCAAATGAAGTCGCTAAGTCGTCTACTCCTAGAGCCAAAGATTCCACTGGGGGTGGCTCTACATGAGGGTTCAATATCTGGGCCGTATCAGAAGGTGGAGGAAACAACATGTTCTGAATCATAGAACGGAGAGTACCAGCCGTATAACGATTGTTATAGGGAACTCCCAGACTTTTAGCAACTTGCCAGCATTGCTGTAGGGGTAAAGTCTCCAACGTATCCGGAGTTAAGTCCTTCACCAACTGTGGTATGTCACGTTCCATTGTAAAGAAGTTCAATATCCCGGACAGGCCCCCACTTGTTACGATTCGAACCTCAGTCTAGGGGCTGGTTACCTTCGTAACAATATCACTTTGAGAAGAAACTTAGAATCTTATAAAATCAGGTAATAATGAGAGTTCAACAAGCCTTTTCCGTTTTTTATTTAAACCTTAAATGCTTATCTGAGGTATATAACAAGATCACTTGAATATCTCATAGTCCGATCTTTTTCAATCACATAAAATTATAGTACATATGTATAAGAGCGCTTAATTTAACACTTCCCATAAAATATAGTATTTACAAGAGCGCTTATAGTAACACTACAATCAGTGTCAATAGACACACAAACACTTTAGAGTCTATATATATATACACCCGGTTAACATAGTTCTCTTGAGTATCACTTAGAAGATATTATAATACGTCACTGAACTTCACAACGAATTCCTACGATAATAATCCGATAGATTCTTAGCAAACAGTTCCTCTAAAGAGTAAGAGCGCTTAATCCAGAATATCGATGAAAAGCTGAGCCCTCTTTACCGAGTCAGAGGGAAGGGAGGACTGTCCACAACAGAACACTCCGGTATAACCTCAACTCGGTCAAGAGGGTAGAGAGGGCTGAACTACCTCAACAAGAGCATACCTCGTTAAACCTTAGACAGGCGTTACAAACCTACTTAACACATTACTCCCTATATATACATTATACCCGGGTATACTAATTACAAATTCATAAACCAAATATTATAAACTAGTGGAATCTTTAATTAGCTTTATTAAAGAAACCCTGAGTATAATATTAAGTGGACAATTCCATATAAATTATATATAAATTAACCTCTAAAGACCTTGGGCGTAACATGGTTGTACATGTATTTTCGTTTTCCTGGTCTCATTTGATTGAATGGAAGATATATTACAGAAATAGACATGATTTTGAATGGTTTATGACTAAAAGTAGCTTGAAATTGAGCTCAAAGTAGCAGAAATGTTCGGTTTTTGATGTTCAAGAATAAACAAATCACGTCACACATCCAATACACATCAACTGGTGTGTTTAATATACAATCACAAATGCACTGATATTATTTATACAATTATGCTGTAGTCTGAATAAAAATTAAATCATCTATTTTTTGTGTGAATAAAAATTCAAAATGAATAACATGCGTAATACAGTGGACCCCCGGATTACGTCATTATTTCGTTCCAGAATGCTGTTCAAGTGCCATTACAGAACGAATTTGTTGCCATAAGGAATAATGTAAATTAGATTAGTCCTTTTAGACCCCCAAAAATACACTTAGATAATTGTTCGAGTTTGGAGCATAACGTAAACCTGGGGTCCACTGTATAAGAGGCGTCTGGAGATGTGACTAATGAACAGAGAAAATGTTATTTTAGTGCCAAGAATGTCTGCATTGTTTATTCTGGCCCATATTTTGAAATTGGCCTTTCTTGAATTTTGTGTGAAATTGGCCAGATTAGTAATTTCTGATCACTTTTTTGTGTAGTTGAAATAGGTAAATGGGCAGGTTCTTATACTCATTCGATAGAATAAAAGGAGTTCTATCAAAATAGCTATAAGTTTTGTCGAGTGGAACAAAGGAATTGGCCCAAAATAGGGCTAAAAATGGGCGAGAGATCTGATGCAAAATTCGCGAGGGCGTAATTCTGTAAGTTTTTTTTTTATCAAATTTCGAACTTTTGGTTCCATTACCTTTGGAAAAAGATTCTCTATCATTTTATAAGATTTTTTTCTTTTAAATTCTTCGACACTATGAGCAAGTTTGCAAGCAGGAATCTCGACTCTCAAAGGGTTAGCCCTTTCACTGTTGAGACCCCTGCTCACAAACTTGCTTTCAATGTCGAAGAATAGAAAAAAGTACGAAATTTGATGAAAAACTTAAGGATTTATGCTCTCGCAAAGTTAGCAGTCTTGGTGATATTTATGCATTGGCGATTTCGCCAACTTTGAACCTTATTTTCGGCCAATTCCATTGTTTCAGTCAACCAAACTCATAGCTATTTCGCTAGAATTCCATTTGTTCTATCGATTGAGTACAAGAAACCGCCCATTTACCGATTTTAACTACTCAATAAAGTGGTCAGAAATTGGCAATTTGGCCAATTTCACACAAATTTCAAAAGATGCCTATTTCAAAATAGGGTCCAGAATAAACAATGCAGAGATTCCTGGAATATGACTGACTCCACTACCACTACCACTTCCACTATTACCCCTCCACCACTTTCTTGTGCCCTCCCCTGTCTGCCTGCCTATATATAACCCCTTCTACCTATCCTTTGTGTTAGTGTGACTTTGTAAATGGTCCAAGTCGGACCGAAACATCGTCATAAGCTCCTCTTTGTTATATGTGAGGGTTGTGTGTGTACTAGAATAACATTTTCTCTGTTCATCAGTCACGTCTCCAGGCCCCTCTTATATTACTCTCGCTTTCCATTTTGAATTTTTATTCACACAAAAAATAAAAGATTTACTGTTATGCAGACTACTGCATTATTGTAATATTTGTATAAATAATGTCAACCTATTCGTGACTGCATATTAGACTGGCCAGTTGGACATGTATTGGACAGTGGAGTCATTTGTTTACTCTTGAACATTATCAAAAATTGAACATTTCCGCTATTTTGAGCTCAATTTCAAAGTACAGTGGACCCCCGAGTTTCGTAAAAACTTCACTCCTGAAGTCTGCTCAAGTGCCATTACCGAACGACTTTACTCCCTTAAGGAAAAATTTCACGTAGGTTAGTCTATTTCAGACCCCCAAAAATACACTTCCACAAGAACTTACAAAATTATACTTACATAATTGCACGATTTCCGGGGTATTCGTTAACCGAGGGTCCACTGTACAGTGGTTTTCGTGCATCTCCAAACTCAAACATTTATGTAAGTGTATTTTCATAAGTGCTGTTGCAAGTGTATTTTTGGGGGTCTGAAATAGACTAACCTACGTGACATTATTTCTTAAGGAGTAATCGTTCGTAATGCACTGAGCAGCATTCTGGAACGAATTTTCGGCGAAAACCGAGGGACCACTGTACAGTGGACCCCCGAGTTTCGGTCATAATTCATTCCAGAAGGCTGCTCAAGTGCCATTACCGAACGAATTTGCTCCCTTAAGGAATAATGTCAAGTAGGTTAGTCCATTTCAGACCCCCAAAAATACACTTACAAAAGCACTTACAATATAATAATTGTACGATTTCCGAGGTGACCGAAACTCGGAGGTCCACTGTACAGTGGACCCTCGGAAATCGAACATAATCCGTTCCAGGAGCTTGTTCTTAACTCAAAATGTTCGAAAATCGAATCAATATTTCCCATAAGAAATAATGGAAATACAATTAATCCGTTCCTGCTGTCAGGAGGCATGACAAAATAGTAGTATACAGTGAACCCTCGCTATTCGAACACTCCAAAACTCACCCTTTTATGTAAGTTTATTATTGTAAGTGCTTTTATAAGTGTATTTTTGGGGGTCTGAAATGGACTAATCTAATTACATCATTCCTTATGAGAATAAATTCGTTTGGTAACAACACTTGAACAGCATTCTGGAATGAGGGTGAGTTTTGGAGTGTTCGAATAGCGAGGGTCCACAGTACTTCACTATGATGCTATTATCAACTCGACAGCTTATTTATCTATCACAATTCATCTAATATGACATAATAAACAATATAAATAACATAAAAACCTACTTTATCTTGCACATATCCACAACAAAATTACACTTATTAATATCTGTGATTCTCCCTTAATTTGCACATGACTGTAACCAAGATTCTAATACAACTATTGCTTCATAATTCTTAAGCTAGTCATAAGTTTGCCTAAGACACTCCAATATAGAAACTGTATAATAATAATAATAATAATAATACTTTATTGAGACCTGGGAGTGTTCATGTCAGAGGATCTCACCTTCAAGGACCATGACAATGTAGCAATTGCATCTGCTCGAAAAATGACAGGATGGATAATGAGAACCTTCAAAACCAGGGATGCCAAGCCCATGTTGACACTTTACAGATCGCTTGTTCTATCTAGGCTGGAATATTGCTGCACACTAACTGCACCTTTCAAGGCGGGTGAAATTGCTGACCTTGAAAATGTGCAGAGAACCTTCACGGCACGCATAAGTGCGATAAACCACCTCAACTACTGGGAACGCTTGAAGTTCCTAAACCTGTACTCTAGAACGCAGGCGGGAGAGATACATTATTGTATACACATGGAAAATTCTCGAGGGCTTAGTACCAAACTTGCACACAAAAATCACTCCCTACGAAAGCAAAAGACTCGGCAGGCGATGTAACATTCCCCCAATGAAGAGCAGGGGTGCCACTAGCACGTTGAGGGACAACACAATAAGTGTGAGGGGCCCAAGATTGTTCAACTGCCTCCCAGCATACATCAGGGGGATTACCAACAAGCCCCTGGCTGTCTTCAAGACAGGCACCTCAAGTCGGTACCTGATCAGCCGGGCTGTGGTTCGTACGTTGGACTGCGTGCGGCCAGCAGTAACAGCCTGGTTGATCAGGCTCTGGTCCAACAAGAGGCCTGGTCACGGACCGGGCCGCGGGGGCGTTGACCCCTGGAATTCTCTCCAGGTAGACTCCAGGTACAGTGATACATGGTTGGGTAGACAAGATACATAGGTATTAATGAGATGTACATGCCAAAAGCCCCTAATATGCTGTGCATTGCGGGCATTCTTAGGACTACTTAATTGTAGACTACATGGTAAAAAGTTATGGTTGATAATTGATAAAATAAGTATAATTGTGTATACAGTGGACCCTCGGTTAACGAATACCCCGGAAATCGTGCAATTATGTAAGTATAATTTTGTAAGTTCTTGTGGAAGTGTATTTTTGGGGGTCTGAAATAGACTAACCTCCTTGAAATTTTTCCTTAAGGGAGTAAATTCGTTCGGTAATGGCACTTGAGCAGACTTCAGGAGTGAAGTTTTTACGAAACTCGAGGGTCCACTGTAATAATAATAATAATAATAATAATTTTTATTTGTACATGATACAAAGAATTACATTTGGTTATTGAGATTACATGAGGTGTACATGCCAAAAGCCCCTAGTATGCAGGGCATTTTGGGCAGACTTAAAATTAACTTAAAACTAAATTGTAAGAATTTTTGTAGATAGTATACAATGATTAAAGGTGAGTATTTAAGCTATGAAATTTGAACATAGTTTTGTACTTTTGTCTTCATTATAAAATTAAATAAATCAGATTAAACAAATTAAAGCAATAATAATAATAAAATAATAAAAAGTTATGGTTGATAATTTATAAAATAAGTAAAGTTGCATATCTAAGTTTTAAAGTTTGAATATAAGTTGAACATATCAATTAATTGTAGCATTTTATTGCAGCAATGCAACTAATTGAGTGAGATAACAATTTAAAACAATTAATTGCACAGTTAGTTTACGTGGTCATTATAATGTAAGTGTTGTGGAATAATTAGCTAATAAGTATTATTCATAACAGGTTTTACATTCATTCATTCGTTCATTCATACATTACATTGACTTTAAAGTCAGGTTTTACGTTAAGTGATTATTTTACTTTGCTGGGGAAAGGTTGATTTACAATTACTTTGGGGGAGAAAATGGTTT
>WNWK01044983.1:0-2500 GCA_009830355.1 Cherax destructor
TTTTATAACTGTAGTGTAAAGCACCCTTCTGGCAAGACAGTGATGGAGTGAATGATGATGAAAGTTTTTCTTTTTCGGGCCACCCTGCCTTGGTGGGAATCGGCTGATGTGTTAATAAAAAAAATAAATATATATATATATATATATATATATATATTCTATGTCTCTTTATAGTTTGTAAAGGCTTGACAAACCTCACATTGATTGCACATGTGATCTTTTGTGAAACGTATTATTGATAATTTTAACACGATCCGTTGCATGAAGGAAAAAGAAGCTAAGTGTCGTTCACCTCCCTCATCCTTAAGTTTCGATATTTCATATACTAACTCAGAAAGATTTGCCTTAAATGGCCTCATATAAAAGGTTTTAGAAGTCTGGACAAGAAGATAGTCTATAAGACCAAATTTTAAGAAAAAGTCGAATTTTCAGTACCTGACTGTGTGTGTGTGTGTGTGTGTGTGTGTGTGTGTGTACTCACCTAATTGTACTCACGTAATTGTGGTTGCAGGGGTCGAGACTCAGCTCCTGGCCCCGCCTCTTCGCTGTCCGCTACTGGGTCTCTGCTCTCCCTGCTCCATGAGCTTTATCATACCTTGTCTTAAAACTATGTATGGTGTCCGCCTCCACTACATCGTTCGCTAGACTATTCCACTTCCTAACTACTCTATGGCTGAAGAACTGCTTCCTAACATCCGTTTGACTCATCTGAGTTTTCAGCTTCCAGTTGTGTCCCCTTGTTTTTGTGTTCCCTCTTTGGAACATCCTGTCACTATCTACCTTGTCAATTCCCCGCAGTATTTTGTATGTCGTTATCATGTCTCCTCTAACCCTTCTGTCCTCCAATGTTGTTAATCCTATTTCTCTCAACCTTTCTTCATAGGACAGACCCCTGAGTTGTGGAACTAGCCTTGTTGCAAACCTTTGCACTTTCAATAATTTCTTGACATGCTTGACCAGGTGTGGGTTTCAGACTGGTGCTGCATACTCTAGTATGGGCGTGACGTACACGGTGTACAGTGTCTTGAACGATTCCTTGTTAAGGTAACAAAACGCTAATCTTAGGTTTGCCAGTCGCCCATATGCTGCCGCCGTTATCTGGTTGATGTGTGTTTCCGAAGACGTGCTTGGCGTTATACTCACCCCAAGGTCTTTCTCCTTTGATGAGGTTTGTAGCCTTTGTCCACCTAGCCTGTACTCTGTCAGCGGTCTTCTTTGCCCTTCTCCGATCTTCATGACTTTGCATTTGGTGGGGTTAAATTCGAGAAGCCAGTTGCTAGACCAGATGTCAAGCTTGTCCAGGTCTCTTTGAAGTCCTGCTTGGTCTTCATCCGATGTGATTCTCCTCATTAATTTCACATCATCTGCGAACAGAGACACTTCTGAGTCTATCCCGTCCGTCATGTCATTCACATATACCAAGAATAGCACTGGTTCTAGGACTGACCCCTGCGGTACACCGCTCATCATAGGCACCCACTGTGATACCTCATCACGCACCATGACCCGTTGATGCCTCCCTGTGAGATATTCCCTGATCCATTCCAGTGCCCTTCCTGTTATACACGCTTGGTCTTCCAACTTCTTTACTAATCTCATGTGAGGAACTGTGTCGAAAGCCTTCCTGCAGTCCAGGAAAATGCAGTCCACCCATCCTTCTCTCTCTTGCCTTACCTCTGTTACTTTATCATAGAACTCCAGGAGGTTTGTTACACAGGATTTTCCTTCCCTGAATCCGTGCTGTTTGGCGTTGATTATCCTGTTCTGCTCCAGATGCTCCACCATTCTTTTCCTTATGATTTTCTCCAAAGACTTTGCACACTATACACATAAATGACACTTATGTGTATAGTGTATGCCTCTTTTCTGTCTCCTTTTTTAAAGATGGGGACTACGTTGGCTTTTTTCCATATCTCCGGTAGCTGCCCAGTTTCAAGGGATGTGTTGAATATTATGGTGAGTGGCACACTCAGAACCTCAGCTCCTTCCCGAAGGACCCACGGGCAGATATTGTCCAGACCCATCGCCTTTGAGATATCCAGGTCACTGAGTAACTGCTTCACCTCCCCCTCAGATGTGTGTATGCCCTCCATCACTTGATACATCCCTTGTTGGTGATGCACTCCATCATGTCTACCCAGCTGCCTATCTGCCTCCATTGTGAACACTTCCCTAAACCTCAAGTTGAGCTCCTCACATACCTCTTGATCATTACTTTTGAGTTCCCCATCTTCTCTCCTCAGCCTTATCACCTGGTCCTTGACTGTTGTCTTCCTTCTGATGTGACTGTACATCAGTTTTGGGTCAGACTTGACTTTCGATGCTATGTCATTTTCGTACTGTTTCTGGGCCTCCCTCCGTACCTGTGCATAATCGTTTCTAGCTCTTCGACTAATCTCCTTGTTTACTTGGGTTCTTTGCCTTCTGTACCTTTTCCATTCTCTGACACTCCGAGTCTTCGCCTCCCTGCACCTTTGGGTAAACCAGGGGCTCTTTCTGG
>WNWK01044983.1:7500-14901 GCA_009830355.1 Cherax destructor
TAGATTCCATTTATTGTCCCTACGACTAATATGCAATATTAAGGAGACAATATCAAGGTTTGGGGTTTTTGACCTGGACTCAAAAAGCACTTATTTTATTTGAATTAAGTTCATTCTCAGTTGCACTATATAGAATCCTGATTAACTCTACATCAACTGCAACCACGGGAGAGTACTCCAGAATAAGAATTTTATTCTGGTTGGTATTTACATGTGTGTGGGCGTGGGCGTGGGCGTGGGCGTGGGCGTGGGCGTGGGCGTGGGCGTGAGCTGACAAGACCAGAATCTAAAAAGAGGTGAGCCTGACTTGTTTTCAAAAGTATTATTTTTCTGATTAATAACAATATTATTTAGTAATTTTTTTTTAAAATTTAAATATCACAATTATTCCTCCTGCTTACAATGATACAGTGTTCATCAGATATAAATTGTTAAAACAAATTTTGGCTCATCGTTCAATTTCCCTTATATTAATTATTTTCATTAAGAAAATCATATATTGTGTTGAATTAATAATCCCAAACCTGGCAATATAGATAGCAATTCTCGAAGGGTATTATTATGGGTAGATAGGTCTAACGTGAGACCTTCCTGGAACTTCAGTAGGTACTTAATGAAGTAGTTCTTGTCATTAGGGTAATTAGGTAGCATCAGAAGGGAACCTTTGAAAGGATGCCTCACGTTTTTTTTCTATTTTTTTTATTTTTATTTTGCTTATAACTAGAGAACGCTTCACTCAGTCGGCTTCATTTTTTATATACTTGTATACTAAAAAGACTAAATCCTTGAAATAATGGAACAATGACTAATAACTTCCCCAACCTTCGTTAGCGTACCTTCAAACGTTCAAATTAAGTACCTTAAATCAGCCATAAAGGATAGTGAAATTCCAATATATTGGTGTCGATTTGACTATTTTAGGTGAAATATAGAGTAAAAAAATATTTCTGACAAATCACGCAAAATATTTTTCATTTGACTTTTTGTGAATTTCTTCAATATTTAATAAGGTGATGCATCTTAGGACCAGGATAAACCCCATTAAGTTTTGTTTGTGTGAAAGTGGGTTAGTTGATGTATTAAAATAGTGTCAGATCTTTGCATCAACGGAATACATCATAACTGGAGAATGACTCGTATCATCAACTAAACACACAGCTGGTAGTGCTCTTATTTAATGGCAAAGTCTTTTTTATCGTTTTATTGAATAAATAATGATATTTTTTTTTATTAACAAAAGAATATTTCTTCCAATTGACTTCAAAATACTATTGATGATGCATTGTATAAGAAGGATGATTCCCCATAAGTCTAGTCTGAGTTAGTGTAAACTTGAATGTTTCAATTTATTAATCTTGGATCGTTGGAAAGCAATCAATAACTGGATCCAATAACAAGGGGCATCTGAGGTGTAATGGCGCAACCCTCAAAGTGTTTCTTTTTTTTCGGGTCACATTACCTCGGTGAGGTCCGGCCCTTTTTGTTTATAAGAAATTCATGAAAAGTGCGAAGGTTATTCAACTTGTTAGAGTAGTTGCATTCTTCCACTCACAGTTGAACCTAACCCTTATTTTTAGTACCTTGTTACAGTTTCCTCAAAGCTCCATCTAAATCTTGTTTCATCCTCCTTCTACCTCAATCTTTCTCTCCCAACTCCTAAGTCCTGTTTAATTAGCCAGTTAACTTAATTCTTCCTTTCCCAAGGTTCCCAACATACCTTCCACCCCTCTTTTTTCCAAGACTGTGCTCAGAAAAGGTCATAAAATAAAAAATCTATATAAAATTTTCTATAAAAGTTTAATGCAAATTCTTTTTTTTGGTTTTTAAAACCTTGTAATATTTTAATAGACAAAATTAGAAACAAACTTGCTATTTAAAGTCCATTACAACAGTCAAGTACATTCAAAGTACAAGATAATTCACAATCACATACCATCGGGGTACGATCTTTATCAAAAATATGAAAAAAACAAGAGCTTTTATTTTTATAGCAGTTGGGGAACTGAAAAGCTAAAATAACTTACCTTATTTACTGGGTTTGTTATCACATCACTTGAAGGAAACGATAAAATCAGTAGTGAATCAGCTCAAGCTTGAAGTGGGTGAAATAAACATTGCATATTGGTAATTAATTTATTTACAAACAACGACATGAAGATATTAACATAATGTCATCAGAACAAGAAATGAAACGGTATTCGCACATAACAACTTCAGCTGTAAGAGATCATCTGAAGTGCGAGTCGCCACGATCAAGCATCACTAGATATTATAAATATATATAAACATATATTTTTTTTTTCAACAAGTTCTCCCACCGAGGCAGGGGGGACCCAAAATGAAAGAAAATCCCCAAAAAGAAAATACTTTCATCATCATTCAACACTTTCACTTCACTCATACATAATCACTGTCTTTGCAGAGGAGTTTTGGATAGACAGCTGAGTAAGTCCCTCCCAGCTGTCACTATCCCAGACCCCTTCCTTAAAGAGCCTTCCTTTCCCTACAGATTTATACGCTCTCCAAGTAATTCTACTTTGATCCATTCTCTCAAAAATGACCAAACCACCTCAACAACCCTCTTCAGCCCTCTGAAAAAATATTTTTAACTCCCCCTCCTCTAATTTCCACCTCCAATTTTCTGCATAATATTTACACCCTTTGGCCCTTAGCCAGGACATCTCCACTGCCTCCAGCCTCCTCCTCGCTGCAGCATTTGCAACCCATGCTTCACACCCATATAAGAGTGTTGGAACCATTATACTTTCTTCATTCCCTTTTTTTGCCTCCATGGAAACGTTTTTTGTCTCCACAGATACCTAACCACCACTCACCTTTTTCCTTCATTAATTTATGGTTAACCTCATCCTTCATAAACCCATCCGGACAAGTCAACTCCAAAATATCTGGAAAACATTTACTTCTTCCATAATCCCTCTCTGAATGTGATATCCAATTTTTTCTTTATTTAAAACGTTTGATACCATCATCACCTTACTCTTTTTCCTTTACACACCCTCCCAAACTCGTCCACTAAACTTTGCAACTTTTCTTTAGAATCTCCCATAAGCACAGTATCATCAGCAAAAAATACTGTATCAACTCCCATTTTGCATTTAATTCCCCCAATTTAATCCCACCCCTCTCCCCAACACCCTAGCATTTCTTCTTTTTCAACCCCATCTATAAATATATTAAGCAACCATGGTGACATTACACATCCCTGTCTAAGACCTTTCTTTTACCGGGAAGTAATCTCCCTCCTCCACACCCCAACCTGAGCTTCAGTATTTAAAAACTCTTTACAGCCTTCAGTAACTTACTACCTATTCCATACACTGCAACATTTGCCACATCGCTCCCTATCCACTCTATCATATGCCTTTTTTTAAATCCATAAATGCAATGAAAACTTCCCTACCTTTGCATAAATACTGTTCACATAATGCTTCACTTAAACACGTCTACACATCCCCTACCCACTCTAAAGCCTCCTTGCTCATCTGCAATAATATTTTCTGTCTTACCTCCCAATTCTTTCAATAATAACCCTGCCATACACTTTACCTTAATACTTAGTAAACTTATTCCCCTTAATTCTTACAATTTTTTATCCCCCTTCCCTTTATATAAAGGAACTTACATGCTCCTGCCAATCCCTAGGTAACCTTCCCCTCTTTTTTATACATTTATTAAACAAAAATACGAACCACTCCAACACCTTTTCCCCCCTGCTTTTAACATTTCTGTATGATCCCGTCAGTTCTAGCTGCTTTAATTTCATTCTACGTAATGCCTCCCACCTTCTCCACACTCACATCCTGCTCTTTTCACTCTTAAACGATGCTATTAAACCCCTCTGGCCAGTGCATGAAATTACCGCCTCCCTTTTTCATCGACATTTAAAAGTTCCTCAAAATATTCCCACCATCTCCCAATACCTCCAGCTCCCCATCTACTAACTCCACTACTTTGTTTTAACTTCAAATCCAAAATTTTTTTGACAGAGCCTCCCCAATCTTTCATCTGTTTCCTTTTGCACTCTCTCACCACTTTTCCCCTTTTTTTTTACTCTCCATGTACTCTGCTCTTCTATTAACACTTCTGTTTTGTAAAAACCCTCATAAGCTACCTTTTCTCTTTTATCACACCCTTTACTTCTTCATTCCACCACTCACTTCTCTTTCCCCCCGCACCCACCCTCCTATAGCCACAGACTTCTGCCCCACATTCTAATACTGCATTTTTAAAACTATCCCAACTCTCTTCAACCCCCCCCTCTCATACTTGCCCCGGCCCACCTTTCGGCCTAGTTGCTTATATCTCACCCTAACTTCCTCCTCCCTTAGTTTATACACTTTTACCTCTCTCTTACTTGCTGTTTCCTTTTTTTTTTGTCCCATCTAACTTTTACTCTAACTGTAGCTACAACTAAATAATGATCCATATATCCGTTCCCCCTCTATAAACATGTACATCCTGAAGCCTACCCATCAACCTCTTTAAATACATAATCTAACAAACTTCTTTCATTACGTGCTATATCATACCTTGTATACTTATTTATCCTCTTTTTCATAAAATGTTTTAATTATTACCAAACCTCTTTCTACACATAGCTCAATTCGGTTCCCCATTTACATTTCCCTGGCACCCCAAATTTATCTACCTACTCCCTCCACAACTTTTTTACCCTCTTTAGCATTTAGATCCCCAACCACAAGAAATTTCACTTGGTTCAAAACTCCCCACACACTCACTCATCATTACCCAAAATTCTCTCTCTCTCCTCTACACTTCTCTTTCTCAAGGTGCATAAACACTTACTTTAACCCATTTTCACATCCAACCTTTATTTTACTCCACATAACCTTAATTTATACATTTATAAACCCTCTTTACCTGTCATAACTGATTATTCAACATTATTGCCACTTCCTTCTTTAGTTAACTCTATTTGAAACTCCTGACCTAATCCCATTTATTTCTCCCCATTGAAATCCCACCCCTTCATCTTTGTCTCATTAAAGCCAGGACATTCAGCTTCTTTACATTTATAACATCTACAATCATCTCTTTCTTATCATTCGCACAACATCCACGCACTTCAAACATCCCACTTTGATTTTTTTTTTTTCTTTTTAGTAATTCTATACAGGAAAAGGGGTTACAAACCCATTGTTCCCGGCATTTTAGTTGACTTTTACAACACGCATGGTTACTGAGGAAAGTTTCTTATTTCACTTCCCCATGGATATGAAAAAAAAAAAGAAATAAGAACAAGAACTTTAAGATAAAATCAAAGAAAACTCAGATGAGTGTGTATACATAAATGTAAATATGTATGTGTGGTGACCTGGGGGTAAGTAGAAGAGAAGACGTACCTGAAAACTTGCATGTTTATGAGACAGAAAAAGACACCAGCAATCCTACCATCATGTAAAACAAATACAGGCTTTCGTTTTACACTCCCGGCAGGACGGTAGTACCTCCCTGGGTGGTTGTTCACCCACGTACTACCATATACTGTATTATATGTCGTGCCGATTAGTAAAACTTGGATTTTTGCTTAAATAAACGCTCACCTTGCCATATATGACAAGTGAAAATTTTGTATGCAATAATTTCGCCAAAAAAACATTCTGAACATACGAAAAAAATATACATATTTCATTGTGTTTGTTTATTGTTAAAGTAATGTTAACGTATCTAAAATATATTTAGTTGGGTTAGGCTAAATTAAATTGCGCTTGTTGTAATAAGGTTAGGTAGGTTTTCAAAGTTTCTCTTGGTACAAAATTATAAATTCTTACAGAAACATAAATGAAAAAAAAAACGTATAAGAGAACATTTTAGAAAGGACTTAATTTTAGATGAGTTCTTGCTAATTGACCATTTTAACCTAATCGGCACGAAAATATATATATATATATATATATATATATATATATATATATATATATATATATATATATATATATATATATATATATATATATATATATATATATATATATATATATATATATTATATATGTCGGCCGATTAATAACGGAAAGAAACGAAACGAATCTCAGGTAAGTACCCACAAGGGGCGAGAGGGAAGTGGGGTGGGAAGAATAGATGGGTGAGAGGAAATATTTTTGAGTAAGAAATAGGTTTGGGACTAAACCCAACTGCAAGGCATTGTGAGGCTTAATAGTCAATTTCAGTGACAGATAGATTTTGCAAGACGGACGCTTAGATCCGGGAAGGTGTTCAGGTGGAGCCAAGGACATCTACAAGTTGCTTCATCTCGGAAAAAATGCACAAGGACGATTCATAGGATGGCAGGTAGAGATAAGTAAGAAAACATCTGGTTTGAGACTAGTTCATTCTAAAAAAGTATTAGGTGGTAAAAAGAGGCTATTTTATGTGTATCGGGGGGGGGGCAGGTTCGTTCAAAAACTCTGAAAGGTTGACTTCGGTATAAGGCCGTTTTATTGTGGCATCAAGGGTCAGTCCAATGTTCATGGTAAGTCTCAAGTCTGTCAATTTTTCTTGGAAAGTGTCTTAAAATTCGTTCAGAGCTGGTGTGTTAGTCCTGAGATGGAGAAAATTCGCTGGTTGCAAAATCGTCCCACTTCCTCCCAACACCCAACGTAGTGCTTTGGTTTTGGACACGCTGGTTTTATGGTATTGGTTTTGGCAGATAGTGATAGAGCTAGAGGAAGTAAGAAATGAGGGGCCTAATAAGGGCTTTATAAAGGTGAAGTTTAGTTGCAGGGGGAAGGGCCCCCCGCAACTTATAAAGCTGAGAGAGCAATCTCCGCAACAGGTTTTGAAGTGATGTGGGGGTTTGATTGTCAACCTGGTGTCCAAGTTCACCTAGGACGACAAAAAGAGCGGGTTTGTGGTATACGTGGCGAGGTGCTTGTTTTGAGGTCAACGGGGTGAGAACTCCACGTCTTTTAAATAAAAAGGTGATCTTAGATTTAAGGGGATTTGTTTTAATTCTCCATTGGAGTTCCCATGCAGTGATCCTATCGACCTCTCGTTGTGTTCTGTGGGTGAGGAATCCCAGAGGTTTCGTGTGCAGTGAGTTGTGTTATGTCATCTGCGTAAGAAATTGTGAGGTATTGGGTAAAGTGGTTCAGGCAAGTCATTCGTGTATAAGATATATAGTGTAGGAGATAGTACAGAGCCTTGTGGGACTCCTGCATGGAGTGTGAAATAGTCGGAAATAATGTTTCATGAACCCATTCGCATAGTTCTACCGTCTAGGAAGTTGCATAATATTTAATCATATTTCTAGGGGGATCAAAGGAGGTACAGAGTTTATATTTTTGACCATCGTGCCCTACAGTATCAAAAGGGCCCTTTTTAACATCTTTTGGGCACGAGGGCGGTAGTACAGTTTTT